>ML686006.1:6159520-6189852 GCA_007922175.1 Pelusios castaneus | reverse complement strand
CCATCTTCAAAACGTCTGACGAAGTGGGATTTTCTCCCACGAAAGCTCAAGCGATAAATAAATCTGTTAGTCTTTAAAAGTGCCACAGGGCTCTGTTGTCTTTTATAGTATGATTCTTGTATAGTTATATTTAAAATATTTTTCTTGTTGAATACTAATTATGTAAGCTTTTTTGTATTTTAGGTTATTTTTCTCTCTGCCCTGAAACTTAATGAGACATTAAGTCTTAATGAGACATTCATGGTCAAGGTTTTCGTAAGTGGCTAGTAATTTTTCAGTTTTTGAATTCTGAGCTTGACACATTTTAAAAAGATTTTCAGAAAGCAGGAGCATGCAGAAGGAGAGGCAAGGAGAGGCATGCCCCCCTCCCCAGTAATAGGTGAGGACACAAACATCCTCTGGCCCTGGGGGTGGGCCAGGGAGAGCAAGCTCTTCTGACCCTAAGGTCAATAGGAGAATGAGTTCCTTTGGTGCCTGGAGTCATGATGACTGCTGCCAGCTCCTCCAACCCAAGGCAAGGATGCCATTTAGGGAGGGTGGAGTGGGGGCTCTTGCCCCCCCCCCCTCCAGTTTTGTACCAGAGTTCTGCTCACAGTGCACACTTAACCCCAGGCAGAGACTTAACTATAATGCTGGGCAGCCAGATCCTCTCCTCCAGGAGCCAGTGTTCTGTGGAGTTCACTCACCCTGCTCCCCTTATCCACCTCCACCATTCAGCATCTGAGATGATAATCCTCCTAACCAATAATAGTGGGGCAGTGAGCAGAGCATATAGAGGTGGAGTAGCAAGGAATGGATCAGTCTAGGGAGGAACACAGGGCCTCTGGTCAAATGGTGGGAGCACAGTGTACTTCAAGGTAAGGGTGAATAGGAGAGGGAAAGCGCAGGGTCCCCTGCAGAGCTATGAGGAGAAATCAAGCTCCTTCAGCTGCCAGGCCATGGTGGGAGCACAGAAACTGCCCCTCCAAAAGAGGTCAAATTTTTATTCCTGTTCACACCTCTGTCAGAAAGTGATGAGCACCAATCTTTTGGAAATAAAACTTCTCTAAGATGTTTAAAGTTGGGTCCCCAGAAATGAAGGTGCCGAAACTCACTAATCATTTCTGAAAAAGTTGGTCAAGGTATAACCTTGGGTATTTTTCTCTCTGCCTGCAAAATTTGAAAGGCTATTTGAGTTCCATTCTGCTGTCCCAAATATATCCCATTCCCATCTGACAAGGATTCTGACATTACATAAAGAAAATTCTTACCCCAACTCTGCTGTCTTTTAACAAGATATAAAATGAAGGAGTGTAAATTAGCTGTTACTGCTCAAGAGAGAGATCTTGTAGTTATAAGTGATAGTCTCTGAAAATATTTACTCCGTGTCAAACAGCAATAAAAAAAAAAGCTAACAATGTTGGGACTCATTAGGAAAGGGATTGATAATAAAACAGAAAAAAAAAATCATATTGCCCCTATATAAATCCATAGAATGCCTACATCTTGAATACTGCATGCAGATCTGGTCACCAGCCTCAGAAAAGACATTTTGGAACTGGTAAAGATACAGAAAAGGACAACAAAATTATTAGAGGTCTGAAACAACTTCTGTATGAGGAGAGATTAATGAGAATGAGACCTTTCAGCTTAGAAAAGGGACAACTACTGGGAGATATTATAGGGGCCTATAAAATTGTGACTGGTGTGCAAAAAGTAAATAAGGAAGTGTTATTTACCCCTTCTCAAAACACAAAAACTAGGGGGGTCACTCAATGAAATTAATAAGCAGTAGATTTAAAATGAACAAAAAAGTATTTATAGACTCATAGACTTTTAGACTCTGAAGTTAAAAGAGACCAGTATGATTATCTAATCTGATTTCCTGCACAACACAGGACACAAAACCTCACCCACCCAGTCCCACAATAAGCCTCTAACCTATGACTGAGTTATGAAAGTCTTCAAATAATTTTTTAAAGACTTTAAGATATAGAGAATCCACCAGCAAGTAAGCCATTCCCCATGCTACAGGAGAAGGCAACACCTCCCAACTTGGTGTCATCCGCAAACTTAATTAGCACATTCCCACTTTTTGTGCCAAGGTCAGTAACAAAAAAGGTTAAATAAGATTATTCCCAAGACCGATCCCTGAGGAACTCCACTAGTAACCTTCCCTCCAGCTTGACAGTTCAGTCTTCAATATGACCTTCTGTAACCTACCCTTTAATCACTTCCTTATCCACCTTACTATATTTATATTAATCCCCATCTTTTGTTACTTAACTTTAGTAATTTAACTTGTGGAACTCTTTGCCAGAGGATGTCGTGAAGCCAAGATTAATAAAGGGTTAAAAAAATAAGTTCTTGGAGGATAGGTCTACCAATGCCTCTTAGCCAGGATGGGTAAGGATGCAAAACACATTTTCAACATGTGTGATGGGGGAGGTGGAGGAAAACACTTGATACTTACCTGTTTTGTTCATTCCCTCTGAAGTACCTGGCATTGGCCACTATTGGAAGACAGGATGCTGGGCTAGACAGACCATTGGTCTGACCCAGTGTGGTCATTTTTACGTATTTATGTAACTGTAATTTAGCTCCCATCCCTAATGCAACCTTTTAGATGCTGGGTGGAAGGTGAAAATCCCCACACATTAGATTGCCAGTATGGTCATAGAGGAAAAATCCTCCTGAAATCCTCAAATAGATGCTTAATCTAGCCTCTAACACTGAAGGGGATCAGCAACTTGATTAAGAATGAAAAGGTAGGGCTTCAACAAGTAGCCAACAAAATCAACAAACTATTTTAGTTCCCGTCAAGTTCCACTACCATCAAATGGAAGCTAATTACCCAATCCAAGTACCACCCTTATTATCAAATGGCAGCAGCAGTGGGCAGAACATCCCCCAAGTGCAGCATGTGAGGACCCCAAATTTTCCCAAAGCAACCAAAACAATTCCTGCTCTAATTTAATACAACACAAACATTCACAAAACCAGTCCACCATTACACATAAACGCAAAAACAGCACAGAGGTTTCCCCAACTGCTAGTGGACTGTAACATAGTCCCAGGGAAACAAACCCCCAATCCCAGACCTTCTAAGTCCTATGTACTGGAATCAAAGTCACATACTTAACCTTACTGGCCACAGTCAATATACAGTGTCATCTTCTCCGCCTGGTCTTAGAGGCTATGTGTACACTTGTTAATTTAAGTTGATTTAGCATGTCCACTCTCGACTTTAGAAAGTCGACTTAAGCAGAAAGTCAACTTAAAAGGAGGTTTGACAAAGTCGACTTATTGGCTGTGTCTACACTTGTAAACTAAGTCGACTTAAACTTGCTTAAGTTGACTTAATTTACCCTGCGTTACACTACAGTTTCCTTAAGTCGACTTAAGCAAATTGCTTAGGTCGACTTAAGGACAATAAAGTCGATTTTATTAAACCTAGATTTAGTTCGACTTAGGGCTTAAGTCGACTCCCTAGAGTCGACTTAAGCCAGTGTAGACATGGGGTAGCCCTAAGTCAACTTAGGGCTACTCCAGGACTGCACCAAAACCCCCCCCCCCGCGGGGGGGGGGGGTGCACAGGGGGAGCCTGGCATGCCCCCCCAAAGGGCAGGGCAGAGCCCTGCCCACCCTGCCCCTATGCCCTGCCAGGGTCCCTGTCCCCCTTTGCCCCATTGTACCTATGTACAATGGGGCAAAGACTGAGCCCCCTGGCACTGGGCAAGGGGTGCCCCCTGCCTCCATGGACCTACCCAAGGCCCCCTAACCCCTAGAAGTTGACCTAGGCATCCAGTGTGGACACTCTAGGTCGACTTTGTAAGTTACCCCCAAAGTCGACTTAAAATTTAAGTGTAGACTCACTAAGTCAACTTAGTTAAGTCGACCTAGATAAAGTCTACTTAAATTTCCAAGTGTAGACAGCCAATATTTCTGTAAGTCGACTTAAGCAGCTGCTTAAATCGACTTAAGGAAAGTGTAGTGTAGATGCAGAGTAAATTAATTTACAAGTGTAGATGCACCCAAAGAGCCCTGAGCCAGTAGGATTTTCAGTCTCTGAACACAGAGTTCTTAACTTAGTCTCAAGTTAATTGACCATGATGATTAAGTGGCTTCTTTCCTCCTGGGTGAAAAAAAGGTCTTTCTCCAGTTCCTCTCTCTCATACCTGAGATCCTGCAACTCTCATTCTGCTACTTGTAATTGTTCTGAGAACTCCCCACCTCTCAGGCTGGGAGCTCTAAAACAGGTAATCCCCATCTCTCTTCATATAGCAGAGTTTTGTTTCCACCCTGGCATCTTATATGGACTTCTGTTAGTTAGTGCAACCTATGCTCTCCAAGTTACCTTGTTTTGCTGGAAGCCCAGTCTAGGTCCCTATGGTACCCTGCTAGGACCGTGAATCCATCTGGGTTTCTACCAGTCTTCATTCTCTTGATTTTTTCCCTATATGGAACCTAGGCAACTCTTGCTCCAGGATTAAGCACTTCTTTTTTTAGCCTTCACCTTAACTTGGACTAACTCTTGTTCCATATCTGTTAATTCTTTAATAATCTTTTCCTATGAGCATAGGCAGTCTTAGCGGGTGGGCAGTGCGGGCAGCTGCCCAGGGCCCCACTGGGGAAGGGGCCCCTGCACTGCTCCAGCAGGGAGCTGGCCAGGGTCAGGCTGGGGTGGCTGGCACGGGCCTATGGTGCACCAGTGGGGCAACCCGGAGGGGCCGGGTGGCAGGGCTGGGAAGCCTAGTGGGGTTGGTCGGCTGAGGAACTCAGCGGTGGCCCATGGCAGGGTTGGGGAGCCCAGTGGTGGCCCAGGGAGGCCCGCAGTGGGGTCAGCGGTGGGGTTGGGGAGCCTGATGGCAGCCCACTGGGACTGGAGAGCCCAACAGTGGGTGTGGGGGGGAGCCCCACAATGCTGGTGGGACTCTGTTGGGGGACAGGGGGAGCCCAGTGGGAGATTGGGGGCCTGTGAGGCCAGTGGGGAAACTGGGGGAATAGCAGGGCCCCAGTAAGGAGGGGGAAACTCAAGGATGGGACCCCCCACACCATCCTTGACTTTTGCCCTGGACCCCAGAATTACTAAGACCACTCCTGCCTGTGAGATGCTTACCTCCTCCAACTCTTGTAGACATCTTTGTAGATGGTCCTGCAAGCCTTGGTGATGGTCACGAGGTCTCTCTAAGCTCCATCTTCACCATCTTTACTCCAGCTTCCCTCCCCTTACTTCCTTTTCCAGCTGACACTGGATCTTCCCTGTCCTGCACTGTTGTCCTACTTCCTTCAGCAAAAAGGATGAGAAACCTAGCCAGTCACTACCAGAATTGTCAACCAAAGCAGATCCTTCACCATGCTGATGCACTGCTGACCTCTCCAGCCCTCATCCTCCAGGTTCCCTATTGCTGTGGGCAGACATGTGTCTCACCATGGATATACAAGACCTTTACTAAGATGTTGACTACATTACCCTCACCCCATTGCCCCAGACCTGAATACATACAACTTGAATCTATGAGTCTCTCGATCATCATTTCTCCCAAACTAAATTGTACCAGGTACCACTGCACCCCCCTAACTTTCCTGATGGACCTCTTATTCCAGTCTGACTGCAGTAACAGCATAGAAAATCACATCCCATGGCCAGAAATTCTTACCTAACTTACAAAGGCAGGCCATACCTGAAGCATACCCCAGAGCGAACTTAAGTGTTTCCATTAAAGTACAGGCCCACTGCAGCTCTTGTATATCCTACAAGTTTTGATCACTTAAGGTTTTTCTTCCTAGGTTCCTTCAGTTTACCGTACCACTCCAGGTTCTCATCTACTTTGGCTTCAAAGAAGTTACTTGCTCATTCAAAAGTTCCCCCCTTGAAGTCAGCTGAAAGCACCCTACCCAGCTCAGAGCTCACACAAGCTTTAGAAACTGATGTAAGACTTTTTTTTCCCATGAGTCTTTCTATCAAGCTACTCTCAGGACAGAGCTACAAGTTCCTGTAAATTTGGGCCACTGCCCCTGAAGCAGTGTCTGTATGCCTTTTGACTCAGTCCTAACTGGTCCAGAATGGTTGCCTTTACTACAGGATAGGAGTGGGCTAGGACATCACATTGGCTTTGTCTACATTTGTAAAGTTAAGCCAACTTAAAGTCGACCTTGTTAAGTTGACTTAACAGTAGACATAGCCGTCCACACTGGCTTGAAGTCGACTTAAGGCTTAAGTCAACCTTCAAAGGTGGAGTTATTAAGTCAACTTAAGCTGTTAATAAGTCGAATTAAGGAAGCGCTTCAGTCGACTTAATAAAAGCCCAGTTTGGACATGGCTTTGTTTAGATTGACTAAGCTTCCTTAAGTCGACCTAAGTTCCAAGTGTAGATATACCCTTAGTGCCCAGTAAGCCACACCTTATCTTTCAGGAATGGAGTTATGTGGTATATCCATGTGGATTCCTCACAGCTTGCTGTACTTGCTGCTCTTTCAAATGTTTGAAGAAAAGTCTTGGATCATCTTCTGATTCTAGCTTCTCCAGGCCTAGAATCAGATGGCCCATGATCCCATCACTTATCCTGTTACCTAGTGTGGACCCTTTGTTGATGCTGAAAATGGCCTTTTTGCCACCTATGTTGTGTGGCAAATTGTGCCTCCTGATGCTTCTAGTTGTCCATCAATTGCATGAGCAGAATTTGAATCTACGGCTGCTATTCTTGTTGCCAGGGTCTGTTGCTGCTGCCCTGTTACTTACAAGTGAATCACCACCATTTTTTCCTTAGATCCCCAAACTAGGCAGACTCAGTTAATATCATGAGCTCAGCTTTCTCTTCACTGGCTCCACTCCTCTTCTCCTTTTCCAAGGCACTGCTTATCCCAATCTCTGCTCCCTTTCTGTCCTCTGACAGGCATTTATTGTCCCTTTTAATTGGCTCCATTGGGGCTGCCTCCTCTGACACAGGGGAGCTGAGCTGGATATTTACTCTGTGACACTATCTTTTTTATTCCCTCTATAGCGCTCTTCAACCTTTCTTTGATAACTTCATTTCTGCCCTACAGTAGCTGCTCTTTAGCTCTAGGCCTTTAATCCCAGTGATGGCCACAGCTTTATCTTTGTAATTATTTGTATGCATCTTGTGTGACTTTATGGTATACCCATTTTCCTTTTCCTCTATTCCAGGGTTGGGACCATTTATAGTTGAAGTCCTGAGACAGCAGCTTATTGAAGTAGGTCTTGAAGCCTCTTGCTTGTTCTAAGCTTATAGAGTGAAATCTTGCCCCTCCTCTTGGCCCATGGTAAAACTCCCTTTGGCTTCAACAGGACCAGGATTTGACTATAGAGAGCAAAGTATGCATTACAGAGTGTCACATAGACAGAGGAGCAGAAATGTGGCTAGCATTTGGAGGGGAGGAGGAAGTCATGAAATCATTTTTTGCCTTCCTCCCTTTCACCACCATAACCAAGCCTTATCCTCTGTGACCACAACACTATGTCTGGGGCCAGCCCTAGGCTTTTGCAGCTGAGAAGCCTTCAGTGGTTCACTCTGTATTTCATCTAGTGCAGGTATGTGCTGAAGCAGCAGCCACACTATTTTCAGTTGTAACAGAAGGATGAGGAAATGCAATAAATCAAATGACTTTATTTTTGGTCTGCCAGGTGCACTAATGTGTGGGCTGAAAAGGTTCAGAGATTTTTTTTTCTGATAAATCACCTAGATGCCTAGATATGAATATATCTATATTTTTAAAAGTTAAATGAACTCAACAGATTGTTTCAAGTTTTGTGTGAAGTTCAGCTTAGTTCTTACTTTGGGCAGACCAAATCACTCATTCATAATGAAGTGCCCAGTGCTTGCTCTTTCTTTTTTACTGAGATAGAACTTCTTCAGAGTGCATGGTTTTGGGGGATTTTTTTAACTGTAAAGTACAAGACTGTATACTATGCTCAAGGGCTGAATTCTGAACCACTGAAGCCAATAGGCATGTAATTGTGTCTTTATGGGGATTTCCTTCCCCCTCCCCACATTTCTTGCTGTGCATATATTGTGTATTTAATGCAAATGGCACAATAGAAGCTTTACAGATAAGTAAGAACTTGAAGTTATAAATTAATTTAGTCTGCATCCTAGCTAGTGTATTTGCATAGCTCCATGGTATAAGCGGAGCATCACTGATTTCATTAGGTTAAGGTCTGGACCATGTGCATAACACTAGAGCAATAGAAGGCAATTAAGGAACTAGAATGGTCAGCTCTCCAATACTAAATGAAAAGTCTGAGGTCCTCTGATTGTCAACTCTTGGCAGCAAGCTACTGTTATTTGAATCTGCTGAATTTGTCAATCTTTGTAGCCTTTATTTAACTCTTGGCAGCTTCTACATTCACATATTATTTCAGAATTGACCCACAGTTCCTGGGTATAGTTTAGCTCTAAAATAGTTTGGAATTTTCCAATGATAGGGCCTAATTCAAAGCCAACTGAAAGCAACCATATCTTTCCATTGATTACAATGTGCTTTGGATCAGCCACATACTGAGATTTAATTGAACAAAAACTCAAACCTGAGGCCTGCTCCTGCTCCTACTTTCTACTTAAACTAATGGAAAAATTCAAATTAAATATGCAGGTACTAAGTGATGAGTGCTATTAAAACCCCCAAAGTAGACAGATTTCAGTAGAAGCAGGAGTGGGCCTTTTAGTGTTCTGTGTTCTAGTTTTTGGCATATGTGTCTCCCATAGACATAACAGTTCAGAAGATCTCCTAATAACATTGTTGGTTAATATTACATTTTCAAATACTTTTTATGTGGACTGCTATGAAATTATTATGGTAAACCACTTTGCTTGAGAAATCACTTTTGGTTTGACCATAACATATAGCATTTTGCAGTGACAGCATTTTAAATAGTTTGGACTCTGATCAGAGTTGTGGTCTTAAAACTTTTCAATAGAGTTAAGCCCATTGCTATCTATGTTATTTAATATGCCCCAGCCTTGAACTGTTGCAACTGTTAATGCCCGCATGTTCTCAACCAACCAGAAAGAAATCCTTGTCACTTTAGACATTTAAAATCTACAATGGCCAAAGCAGTGAAATAACATTATAAAGGGAATGATTTGTTTCTAGTAGGACCATGGCCAACATGAGCTAAGTCTTTCTAATCTCTAAATTTTATGATTGAGAATTATTGCTTATGGTTACAGTAAACTCCTGTAGAAGAGTAGGCTTAAGTGCCAATCACAGCTATAAAGCAGACAGATTACACACCTAGTCAGTCACCTACTGTGTTTATAAAGGAAAATAGCATATGCAGAGTATTTGTACATAGAAACATACATTAAATGTTATTTGATGTTCTCACCAGCAGATGCAAGTCTAAAGTGTTAAATGGTGCACTGTGTGGCATTTTGGTGGATCTGTCAGAGTATTGTAGAATTTTTGAAGGTTGTCTGTATATTTACCTATGGTAACTGTCTATGGTAGTCATTTGGGACTAGAGCCAGAAAAAGTCTTTAGGCACCTAAGTCCAACATTTAGGTACAATTGAGATCTTAGGAGAGTCCACTCAGCTGCTGCCTAATCCTGTAGATGCCTAAAGTCCCTAGGCAATTATATTTTCACAATTAAACATATCCAAACTGATCATTATATTTTTAAAGAGGGAGGGTGGAAATTTTTTTACAAGAAATGATATTTGCACATTACTTCCAAGCAAAATATGGGATTATTTGTTCTTTTGAGAAATCACATAATGGGCACACTATGCCTTTTGAGCTGGTGTTTCAATTATTTTTTCATAGCTATATTTAGTTCATGTTTGGTATGCATCAGCTTCAGAACACAATACTAATGAAATAACATATTGTGCAAGTGTTTTAAACAGCTGTCTGTAATACATTTATGAAATGAATACATGTTTTCATGAATGTAGGTTATGCATTGAAAGCATTGTCTCTCGGTTCTCAGATGCTGCCCTATTTCCTCTTAGCTAATTGAACCAAATAGGAGTTGGTGAAATGACTCTTCTCACTGCTTATACAAAAGATGGTACAGTCTCTGGACACTTCTCTCCTCACTTATTATACCTTACTCTTGTCTAGAATTTTGCTCTTTGTAGGCCTCAGAAAACATCTCAAAGCTCTGAAGTACTGAACGCTGAGAGTCGTCCTGTTAGAAGAAAAATAATCACAAGTATTTTTTCTCTCTAAATGTACCCTCCTACATTAAGAGGTTTTGCCTCTACTGAATATGAAAGAGAGCTTCGTATAATTTAGCTTTGTTCCTGAATATAGGAATTCTCACCTACAAGTGGCAAGACTTGTTTATGGTATTTTCCCTACCCTCCTTATTTCTAGTTGCCAGAAAATTTAGAGTTACAATATATCCTCCTATCATACCCAAAGCTGTAATTTACCAGGCGTTTTAAACAAATTATATGATTGTAGGATGTGGCCCTTAGGTTGCAAACATCCAAACTAATGTTTTTGAGAGGGGATGTTGTTAACTTAATTCATAAATTGCTTCTATTCTGATTTATTTTTCCAAAATAAATTACCTACTCTCTTGAACAGAATTACTGAATGCTTCATTTTCTGATTTTGACAGTTTGTTACACATTTAAACCACATGCATGCACAATTGCGTAAATACTGCATTCCTTACTCAAGAAAAAACATTGTCCTGATGACTTCATTGCAGTGATTCAATTTAATCCTTTTGGAAAATGCAAGGCCTTGATTCATTGAAGATTTTTGTTCCACTGCATGAAGAGAATCCATTAAGAAAACTCCATAAGTTATGGGAAATGAGAATGCAAAACCTGGGGAAATGGCCAAGTTTGTGTGGCGGAAGATAGAACTAGAGGTAAGAACCAACCAGAAGGAAGAAAGCATTGAGGAAGTACTGTGAACAAGAAGTGGTAAATACTTTCTTTTCGATTGCAAATCTGACCTGGAATGAAAACCATAGGGATCATTGTATAACCAGGGAGTGGAATTTGAAACTCATTCTACAGCAGACATTTGTTTTAGGGGGTTAATTTTGGCCTATGGAGATAAGAAAGACAGAAAGGTCTGGAAACAGAATTTACAGTGATGACTAGAGCCAATGAACCAGAGAGGCCAAAAGTTCCACTATGTAGGAGGCAAAGAAGTTCAGTTAGAAATGATAATAGAGAGTAGTGAATTGTAGGAAGAAGATTGTGTTAGAAAGTGACTAGAAGAAGATGGGGAATAATATAAGAAGAAAGGAAGGAAAAGCCATTTCAGGTGACAGCATTAAATATAAATGTAAGAATAAGAATAGAAAGCCAATGAAGTGAAAAATGGCAAAGAGGAATGTGTATAAAGAGAAAAACAAAAATTATACTTGCTGCATGGCTTTGAACTGAATGAAATACCATACCCGTACGTAGAGCAGTAGATGATTGATTGTGGAGAATAAAATAGATGCTTTTAAGGAAAAAATAGCTTTGTAAAAAGTGTGTCAGGCAACATTTCTGTCCAGACAGAAAATTTCTTATAAAGATGAAAATTATTCGCTTCAGGTGGACTTGGTGTTACAATTTCTATAAATTTGACTCAGGAGTCTAGTTAAACAGGATAGTAAAGAAATCTATTCATGTAGATAGGTTGAATAAAAGAGCTGAGTTTTGTACATGGCACAGTTCTAACTAAATTGGGTTTGTGTCTAACATATCCTTGTACTAGATGGCTGAAAGGTTGATTCTCAATGCGGAATTAGTATCTGCCCTGGCAACTGCCATGGATCTAACTGAATACTTTCTGACTTTAAGAGACATGGTGAAAAAACTTGTCTTTTACAGTACATAATGAGAGATCAAAGCTAATTACCTTCCCATTATAAAGCTGCTGGAAGAGATTGATCATCTTTTTTTTAATTATTTTTTGACCTGTAAACTAGATTTGGAAAGAAATCCTATATCACTTATGGCAAAAGCAAATTAAAAATCAGTACACTTACACAAAAAATAGAAATATAAAATACGTTGTATTTTACTGACACTGTAAATGGACAATAATTATCCTAAAAACATGCACAACCTTCGAATGGTACCTAACTCAACAGATTATAAAACTTCCTTTCCTCTTGCTGGATTATCATATTTTCTGTCACAGCACAGTGTGTGAATTTTACTATAATTTACAGCTGAATTCTGGAGTAAATTTTGGTTTATTATTACTGGTGCATAGTTGTACAGGAACAACATAAGTGCCGCTTTCAACTTCAGTCTGAAACTTTGAAGCCAGAGAACATCTTAGAGTTTTGATTCAGTGATAAAGCACACATTATAATGAGTGAAGCATCAGAGAAAACTAAAGATTTATGGCTTTGTAATTTCCCAAAGAGATTAAAAGACTTTGCTATGAAACATTCCTATCCAAAATCCTGGAAAAATTTCAAAGCTGGAGTAGGTCAAGTCACGCAATGTTCCTTCTCTTTATCAAAATTCCCCCCTGCCAACACATACACCAAAGATCTTGTTGCAAATCAGAGACCTTATGGCTAAATCAGATGGATTCTATAGATTCCTTTCTTTTATTTCAAAGACCTCTTTATTTTGGAGGTATACATGACACATTTGGATAGCAAGCTATCCACTTTGGAGGAGAAAGGCATAAAGGAGTCAATGCTAAACACTGTCACTTTAGCTCAGATGGCTCTTCTTGTATGATCAGAAATGTAGGACCTGAAGTTAGAGAGTGTTTTTTCATGGATTTCAGTGTCAACAATACGGGACATTCATTGCTTGATCCTGTACATTTCATATCAACGGGAGCTTTTCCATTGGCTTAAAAGAAAGCAAATCTTTTTTTCTGAAATAACATATATATGAACAGAAGTAATGCATTGGGGGAACAAGAAAACTCATGTGAGTTATAGTATTTGTAATAAGTGGGCCAGATGTTTCACCATCTAAAACCAAAAGGACACAAGTAAGAAAAACACAGCAAATCTGAAAATCACTACATATCAGACTGTCTTCCATGAAAGGGAATGCCAAAGCTGATAGAAAACTACTTTAAAATACATAAGGGAAAGATTTGAAATCCCTGACTCATTACATTGAACACCTACTCATATGGGCTATGTCTATACTTACAAAAGCTAGTTCAAATTATTTACTTCGAACTAACTAATTCAAACTAATTTTAGTTAGTTCGAATTAACTCAAATCGAACTAGCATGGCCTCACTAGAATGCTAGTTCGAACTAGCCATGTCCATGCAGGGCACTTGCTTAGTTTGAATTAGACAGTGCATGAAGGTCAATCTGCCGATTAGTTCGAACTAAGCAGTTAGTTCGAACTAATATGGCCACATTGATTTAATTCAAACTAACTATTTTGAATTAAGGGTTAGTTCGAACTAAGCAATCAAATTTATTATTTTGAATTAAGGAAACCCTTAATTCAAACTAATGAAAGCTTACTGTGGCCAAGGCTTAAGTTAGTTCAAATTAAGCTTCCTTAATTCAAACTAAGTTGGAAGTGTAGATATAGCCATGAATAGTTAAAGTCACTGTGATTCATTTTGTGTCATTGCACACCAGACATATAGATGAGCCTGATTTGGGGCAATAGTCAACACAGCTTTTGTAAAGGGAAAGAATTCCTCAGCACTATATTCAATTTTTTTGAGGGGTCAACAAACATGACAATGATGATCCAGTGCTTATATGTACTTATACTTTCAGAAAGCCTTTGACAAGATCCCTCATCAAAGTCTCGTAAACAAAGTAAGCTGTCATGAGATGGTCGGAGATGTAACTCCATGCTCTGAATGTCCCCACACTATGTTTGCTAGAAGCTGGCAGTGGATGACAAGGAATGGTTCACTCAATGATTGCCTGTTCTTTTCATTCCCTCTGAAGTTCCAAAGGGGTAGCCGTGTTAGTCTATTGTAGAAAAACAACATAGTCCTGTGGCACTTTTAAAGACTAACAGATTTATTTATCGCATGAGCTTTTGTGGGAGAAAATCCCATTTCGTCAGATGAGTGACACCTGCTGCACCTGCTGGTGAGTGCCCGATCAGGAGGAGAAGGAGGATGCGTTGCTCGTAGGACGAGCTCCTCAAGGACCTGGTCCATGTCAGCAAGCAGACCGAGGCACTCATGGTGGCGCGGCAGGAGTAGGATGATGGCCACCGGAAGGTCGAGCAGAAGCTGCTCGAGCAAATGCTCGACCTCATCGAGTGGCAGACCCAGTCCCTGGAGCACCTGGAGGAATGTCTGTTCCCTCAAGGCCCCACCTTGTACACCAGAAGCAGCTCTCCTCAGTGGTGGGCCAGGACCTGGGGCAGACGTCAGCAGGCCCGGGAGCTGCCATCTGGAGTCCACTAGCACCGGCCCCTCCCCACAATCCCCCTCTCTCCCCCGACCCTCTTCACTCCCCCCAAACCTCCCAACCCCTGCAGCTCCCTACCCCATATCCCCCTCTGAATAAACACCCTGTACACCATTATACATTCTGTTGTGGTTTTTATTGGTTTGGGGACAGGGGGGAGACGGGTGTGTGGGGGTGGCGGGGCAAGCATGGGTGGGTGGTAGAGGTGACTCGGCCTGGGAGCAGGCCCACCCCTCAGTGGTCCTCGCTGTTAAAGTGGGCCCTCTCACATCCCGTATGAGCTGTGCTCACTGCTGGACCCACTCTGTCCGCGGCATGGTATCGTTGGGCTGCTCATACTGTGCAGCGAGTCACTCAGCTTCGGTTTCCCAGATGCAGGGGACCCTTCCCCCTGCAGCTTGCAGAGGTTATGCAAGCAACAGCATTCGCTGATAACCTCCAGTGGATTGCTCTCACCGAGCTGCAGGTGGGTCAGGAGGGCCTTCTAGCGGGTCTTCAGGCTTCAGGCTTCTGCGGCACCGGTTGAGCCCTGGTTGAAGAGGTCCCTGCTGTCATCCATGCAGCCCGTGTATGGCTTCATCAGCCAGGGGAGCAAGGGGTAGGCAGCTTCTCCCATGATCAGGATGGGTACCTGCATGTCCCCGGTGGCGATGGTATGGTCAGGGAAGAAGGTACCTGCCTGCATGCTCCTGTACAGGGCCAAGTTGCGCAGGATCCATACGTTGTGTATCTTCCCCGGCCAGCCCATGTAGATGTTTTGGAAGATCCCGCTGTGGTCCACCAGTGCCTGCAGGACCTTGGAGTAGTACCCCTTGCGATTGACATAGTCCCTGACACCGTGTTCTGGGGCTCAGATTGGTATGTGGGTGGCATCGACAATGTCCCCACAGTTGGGAAAGCCAAGCCCGGCGAGGCCGTCGAGGAGGCTGTGCAGGTTGGCTGGGGTGACGAGGTGGGCTAGCAAGACCTGGTTTATTGCCCTGAACACTTGCATGATGGCGGTCTCCACGCTGGCCTTCCTGTTGCCGAACTTCTGGGCCATGAAGCGGTAGGATTCTGGGGTTGCCAACTTTCACATGGCGACGGCCACTCGCTTGTCTACAGGCAGGGCGGGTCAAAGCCGGGTGACCATGCACTGCAGAACCAGAGTGAGCTTGCGGACCAGCTTGAGAAAGGTCCACTTGCTCATCCTAAAGTTCTGCAGCCACAGGTCGTCGTCCCAGGTGGTCAGGACGATCCGCTTCCACCAGTTGCTGCTGGATGCATGTGCCCAAAGCCGATGAGGCACGGAGCGCACTTTGGTGAGCGTGGAAGCTCTCTGGGGCAGCAAGGTGGGGGGCAGGCAGGCATTTGCCTCTGTGCTGGCGGCTTGCCAGAGAAGCCTGCTCCAAAGCACAAGCAGCCTTAGCAATAGCTGGCAGATGTCATGCAGCTGCCTGGCAAAGCGCAGAAGAAGAGTCTGGTCCCTGACCTGCTCAGCCTCCATGTTGCCAAGCACAATGGGGAAGGTGCTGAGCTCACTTCCTCTTTTATGGGAGTGGCCGGGAGAGGGGGATCAATTCTTGGGTGCCACATGCCACACTTCCCACCATGCACCACTCCTAGGTTGACCTAGCCCCTGCCAGTTGACTTAAGCGACAAGTGTAGGTGCTCTAGGTGGATTTAACAAGGTCAACTTTAAGTTGACCTAAATATACAGTGTAGATGTGCTAAGTCTTCTTAACAAGGTCGATTTAAAGTTGACTTTGTTAAGTCAACTTAACAAAGTCAACTTAATTTAACAAATGTAGACATAGCCTAAAAGTGCCACAGAAATCTGTTGTTTCTCTGAAGTTCCTGGCATTGATTATTGGATTAGAAGGACCTATTATGACCTAGTATGACTTTTTTTTTTTATGTTCTTATGGGTGTAAGGAACTCATAGCCTGTCCCAATGCATAGTCAAAATGAATTACAAATGACTAAAAATATTCACTGAGCTATAATTAGGATCCCTGTCTTACTCAAACCGATCAATGACAAAACATCCATTGACTTCCAAGGGAGCCAGGTTACATTCTAGATAACAATTCTCAATAGATTTGCTTAGACAAAGACAATTTACGTACAAATTATATGGATTCCAATATTTATTGCAATCTTCATATCCTATTTCAGACTTTAAAAAAGTCTAAACAAAAATGATTTTTTATAAATATCCATAATCTTAACTGATAAATATGATTAACATCTTTAATGTTTCAGAAATGTCCATCAATTCTTGCTAGGAGAACATATTCCATATTTTGATTCTGCAAGGAGTTAATGATTTGCGTTTAATCATCTAGCGATAGTCCATCTCATCCTTAGGTTGCATAAAATGAAGATGAATTGAATAATTATGAGTATCGTCCATTGTACCCCTTCCTTTTTGTCATCCAAATTTTAAAAAAAAATCATTTAAAAGCCAGAATAATATGGTTTTCTTCAGTTTAGCTAATACAAACAGTTTAATTGCCCATATCCTTGTGTTACTGATGGCTTTATTCCTTTATTGAAATTCCATTTTATTGAAAAGTTAAATATTGTTCAAGGCTCAGAAACATAAATATCTAGACATAAATTTCTAGACATAAATTTAGCTAAGCATTAAAATCAAGACTCAGCATTCCCTGTGTAAATAAGATATTAAAGAAATATTATACTAATCAAGGAAATATGTCTTTTACCAATATTTTGTTTACAGATCATTTCCTGAATACATAAGACATACACACTATGGAAACCTTGGTGGCCAGATTTATTTATTATAATGAGACTTTGTAGGGATACAGTGGATTTCCCACTGTAATTTCATTTCCTTAAAATTAATTGTTTTTTAATTGTTTGAATTGGGTTTTTTTTAAATAGAAGACACAACATAATAAAAATTCCAGTTTGATGAGGGCTGCCATATGAACGTTGAAATCATTGTGTTATTCATTGCTGCTTTGCTTTGTTGAAATAGTGGTAGCTTGCTCTTTTCCCCTGGAGCCAGCAAATTAGACACAAGCTTTTATACTTCTGCTCAGAACAAGTGAAAGTGGAGATATGCTAAATGTTTCTCAAGAGATTTGCATTTTGAGCTCTCTCTCGCTTTGTGAGGATTGTAATCCTTCCTGGGAGCTGAACCAAAGGTCTTCAGATCCAATACAGCAGCTCTATTGCCTAAACTAAAGGGCAAAGTACTCAAGACTAGATTCATAAAGTGCTGTTTGAAGAGCAGTCTAAACCATTTAGCATGCACCTGCAGCAGTATCTATGCCAAGCATGTAGGGCACAATCCTACTTCCATTCAAGTCAAAGGAAAAACTTTTATTGACTTCTTATACGCACTCGATCAGCTAAGGATGTTTATGTGCTCTTTATCACTGCATTAAAGGCTTGGAAATAGTTGAGGGCTATGTTGTCTACTCTCTAGAAAATTGGAGGAAGTTATCACTTTGTGTTATTGATTTTAACACGTTCTTTCAACCCTGTTGTGGGCCCTTGAAACCCAGGCTCTTCCCAGGTCCATACAGTCCTTCACCCACATAGATTCTGACTCCATAGGGAGCCTTTCCTAGGGTCTTTGGAAGTGTTGGGTGCATGGGCAGATTTTGGAGCTTCCCTTGGAAGCTCATGGGACCCAGGCTCCACCCTTGGCCCCACCCCACGCACTAACCCCACCATGCTCCCAGCCATGTCCCTTCACCCTCAGTGCCTGCATCCCCCCACTCAGCACTTACTGTTCATCACAGTTCTAAGTGTATGTACTTCTTTCTTCACCACCCCCACCGCCTGCCCGCTCATTGACTCAGCCCCTCCTTTCCAGGTAATGGATGAGGGGAGCTTAATTTACATCATATTTGTTATGTATTTCTCCACTGCCTCCAGGAAGGAAGACAGCTCTATTTGTCTGTCCCCCTGTGAACTATGTGAAATACATGGGAACAATGTATATCCACCCAATCATAGATACACTACTACTCAGTTTCTATTGAGACTATAAATCACAATTATTTCTGGACAAAAATAAATGCTGTAAATAAATTCCCTGCAACTTTTTAAGCATATATATAGCCTTTTCTATATTATACCACATGTATCTTCAAGCTTACACCAACCAGTTTACACCAATTCAGAATAATTGTCTGGATTGCTTCCTATCCTATATAAATATTTAGTTGCATATACAAACTTATATAGCTGTCTACTTGATGAGGGGAGGAGGCATTATATCAAAGGAATAGCAACTCCTCAAAAGAGAAGAAAAAGGATCCTAGAAAAGTGCAACCCTGGATTTGGTAAAAAGCCAATTCACAGTACTTCTAACAGCCTATGTAGACCTAACTGGTAATCTGAAACTTCCAAGGCTGGGCTGTCTGTGGGCATATTTACCACCTAATTTAGACCTATAGGATGCTATTGTTCTGTGTCTATTGGTGTCACAGGTAGCTTGCTCCTGCCTTTTTAAAATGTCAATGATTAAGCACAGATTCTAAGGAATATGCCTCGTTGCATCCATCTACTCAATGTCTGTTTTTTTCAAGATCTAAAGTACTGTGAGGCTCACAGCCTTGCTATTGCCTCTGCAGCAAGCTGCAAGCACAAAAGGTACATCTACACTGGAGCCTTACGGAGGATTAAGTTAACCTAAAGAACCCTGCGTCCACATTGGGCGCTTATTAAGTCGACTTAAGTGTTTCCTTAAGTTGACTTAATAACACCAACTCTGAAGGTCGACTTAAGGCTTAAGTCGACCTTATTAAGTTGACTTAAGCCTGTGTAGACAGGGAATAGCCCTTAAGTCGATCTAATTGGCCCCCGATACTAATTTGATAATTAATTTACTAATTTGATTAATTTACCAAGTAATTGATCAATTAATTAATCCACTAATTAATTCGATATGAATTTACTATGGTTCAGGCTGGAGAGAAGAAAAAGAACTGCTGCCATCAGGCAGGGGAGAGTTGCAGCTGGGGCAATTGGACTGAGGAGAAGGGTAAAGTCTCGGGCCGGGAGATCGGGCTTTCCCCTTCTTCCCGGCCCGATGTCCTGGACGTGGCTTTCCCCAGCCCGATCTCCCCAGCTACAGCTTTCCCCTTCTCTCCAGTCCAATCTCCCCAGCCACGGCTCTCCCCTTCTCCCCAGCCTGATTGCCCCAGCCGCGGTTCTCCCCAGCCCAATAGCCAGTGCTCTTTTTCTTCCCTCCAGCCCGGCCCATAGTAAATTAATAAAACTACAATATTTCATTTTAACATTTTTATTAAAGTTCAGACAACATTTATGCATTTCTTTTGACTTTCTATTTAGACCTGCTGATGCTTCCAGTGCCAAAAACTTGCCCATGAGGCACCATGCGTCACAAATTGCCACTTAACAAGTACAATATTTTGCTCAGCTGAATCATCAGTTTAGAGGGAACATTGGCCCCCTCCCAGAGTTCCTGGCCACTCCTCCATCAACCTAGTATCTGCCAGTGTAGATGCAGGCAGTCAACTGGATTTTTCAGTGTGGACGCTCTAAGTCAACTTAACAGAGTCTGCAGTGTAGACATACCCAGTGAAAGGTGGGATAGATGCTTTTGCAGGCCATGCCTAATGCTTTCCCAGTAGACAGGGAAACATTTGGGGGAGGCATAGCGCTCCCCCCTGCCACCTATAATAAAATCTGCTGTGGCTGGATGAATCATCATTCTGCATTAGGCTAGGAAGATGCATGCCAATTGCAAGTATGATCAGATTTGAGAGACACGATCTGACCTTTAATTCATTTTAAAGGTTTCAGCTGAAATCCTTTCCTGTAAATCCACAATAATAATGACAAAACAAATGTTTATTAGAAATATCAGCTCGCCAGTGGGTTATTTATATGAGTTTATAGTTGGTGGCTGATTTTTGCAGTAGCTTTGGAGGACTGGGATCATGGCTGTGGTTATTCCACCAATCAAAGAAAGAAACAGTCTTACACTTTAAAAAAAACCCAGACATTCTAATCCAGAAGTTTGCTGCCACATTAATCTTCTATTTTGCACATCTTAGAATCAAGTTGTCCTCTGAACCCAAATGTATAGTGCACGCATCCCGAGATGCTCATGTATGCACAGATATGTGCCCCCATCATATATTTATCTAGCAAATTAACTGACCTTTTCCATTAATCATGATTATATTGTAATTGTCAAATGGTCAAAACTTTGTTTGAATAAAAAACAATTTAGTTTTTAAACCAAAGGAAGACAAGGTCCTGATCCACAGCTCTGGCTTCCCCAATTCTGGGTCCATTATGGAGTGGATCAACTATATCATGGGGTAGTTCCCTGTTCAATTTTGAACGGCTTTTGTGTTTTCTGAGAACAGTTTAAAGTGCTGTTATGGCAACTCAGAGGATTGCAGGAAAGCCATGATCACAACACCGAGGGTGCTGAGGGAGTTGGCCAATGTGATTGCAGAGCCACTGGCCATTATCTTTGAAAACTTGTGGTGAATGGAGTAGGTCCTGGATGATTGGAAAAAGGCAAATTTCTTCAAGAAAGGGGAACTACAGACCAATCAGCCTCACCTCAATCCTGGGAAAAATCATAGAGCAGGTCCTCAAAGAATCCATCCTGAAACACTTGTAGGAAAATAGAGTGATCAGGAACAGTCAGCATGGATTCACCAAGAGCAACTCATGCCTGACCAACCTGATTACCTTCTATAATGAGATGACTGGATTAGTGGATGAAGGTATAGCCATCGATGTGATATACCTCGATTTTAGCAAAGCTTTTGATGCAGTTTCCCACAGCATTCTTGTCGGCAAGTTAAGGAAGTGTGGGTTGGATGAATGGACCGTAAGGTGGATAGAAAACTGGCTAAATTGTCAGGCTCAGTGGGTAGGATCAATGGCTCACTGTCTAGTTGGCAACCAGTAACGAGTGGAGTGCCCCAGAAGTTGGTCCAGGGGCTGGTTCTGTTCACCATCTTCATTAATGATCTGGATGATGGGATAGATTGCATGCTCAGTAAGTTCGCAGATGACACCAAGCTGGGAGGAATGGTAGACACGCTGGAAGGCAGGGATAGGATTCAGGGAGATCTAGAGAAATTGGAGCATTGGGCCAAAAGATATCTCATGAGATTCAACAAGGACAAGTGCAAAGTCCTGCACTTAGGACAGAAAAATCCCATGCACTGCTACAGGCTGGACACCAATCGGCTAAGTAGAAGCACTGTAGAAAAGGACCTGGGAGTTATGGTGGACAGGACTCTGGACAGGAGTCAATAGTGTGCTCTTGTTGCCAAAAAGGCCAATGGCATATTGGGCTGCATTAGTAGGAGTGACAGCAGATCGAGGGATGCGATTATTTCTCTCTATTCGGCACTGGTGAGGCCACATCTGGAATACTGTGTCCAGTTTTGGGCTTCCCACTACAGAAAGGATGTTGACAAATTAGAAAAAGTCCAGCGGAGGGCAATGAAAATGATTACGGGGAGGGGGCACATGACTTATCGGGAGAGAGTGAAGGAACCAGGCTTATTTAGTCTACAGAAGAGAAGAGTAAGGGGGGATTTGATTGCAACCTTCAACTACTTGAAGAGGTGCTCTGAAGAGGAGGAAGCTAAGCTGTTCTCGAGGGTAACAGAGGACAGAACAAGGAGCAATGGTTTCAAGTTGCAGCTGGGGAGGTCAAGGTTGGATATTAGGAAAAACTTTCTTACTAGGAGGGTGGTGAAGCATTGGAATGCATTACCTAGAGAGGTAGTGGAATTTCCATCTTTGGAAATATTTAAGGCCCGGTTAGACAAAGCCTGGCTGGGATGATTTAGTGGGAGTGGTCCTGCTTTTAGCAGGAGCTGGAGTCAATAACCACATGAGGTCCCTTCTAATCCTAAAATTCTATGGAATACTTTATGAAAATATCCCAGCCATGGTCCCTATAAGGGCTACAGGGAGGGGCTGTAGAAACAGCCACTATACATTTTCCTATGCAGTGATCCTTCTGTCACCAACTAAGCAAATTTTAGGCTAATAAGTAGGCTGCTAAGTAGGCCTGATTCAAGCACATCTTGGGCTACTACAGACTCATTTGATTGCATCCCCTAATTAAGTTACCTTTCTGCAGGAATATTAGAGTGCAGATTATGGCAGCATCATACAAAAGGTAAAGGTCAGGTGGGTTTGCCCTCAAAATTGACCATAGTTTGGGAGACTGAGCAGTGGAAATTGAGTGTCTGGATCAGTCCTTTTTGAAGGTGTGAGTGGATAGAAGATGGGATGAGATTTGGCTTGGTCTGCCACTCTTGGAAGTGGAGAGCATCCTCGTTGTGGGCAGCAGTGCCTAGGAATCCTATCTCTGCCATGTTGTGCAACGTTTCATGTGTTGTGTTTAATACATATGCTTTAATGAGTTATTTTGCAAATTGAAAATTGTTAGTTTATAAATAAGTTGCAAATAACTCAACCTCAGCTTTAAACACATTTGTGGATTTAATTCTGGTGAAAGACATCCCTTGTGAATTAAGTCCTCTTTGTTAACCTCTAAAGCAGCATCCTGATGGATCCCCCACAAAAACAGTGCTCTAGTGGTTGGAGTTGGGAGGTAGGAAGTAGAGTCAAGGGTCAAAGCCAAAGTAGTGAACAAGGAGCAGGGCAGAGAAGCTGGGATGTGGAACAAGGCAGGAAAGCAGGAACTGGGATCAGAGGAAGATCTGAAATAAGGAAGGCAGGAACTGGCTGGGGTACAGGAACTGGGTATGGAGAAGACAGGACCCAGTGGGGCCTGATGTCTCCTCTCAATCAGAAACTTTGTAGATGGACCCCTTGGTAAGCTACAACTGCACTAGAACCCTTCTCTACTGGTTCCAGTGAGATACTGGCTGGTGGCTGCAATCTAAACATTGTCAGGGACTTGGGTCCAAGACCTATTACTCCTCACACACTACACCTTACCTTAAGTATTGCATAGATGGCTCTGTCAGTCTGCTTGCTCACCTGTTTATGGATTACTGCTTTACAAGCTACGTGGGAATGCAGGTTGGCTGCAAATACATGGGTATCATGTTTGATGTATGATACTTTGCAAGTCTGGGGTCCATGAAGCAGGCTTTAGCTAGGAAGGTGTGCATCAACAGAAATGTTGTAGTGGGATAGCCCTTCAGGAACTCCCATTAGGACAAACAACAAGTAAGTAAAGAGAATGTAGGACCTTACCTGACACCAATGCAACAAGGGGGAAATTCCTGGCCCAAATGAAATCAAAGGAAAGATTCTCATTGACTTCAAAGAGATCAGGATTTCACCCTGCTTATCTGAAGAGAGAAAAATGCAATCAACCACAAATGTAGCACTGAATTTCAGTATACTCTATACTGTCCTGAACCAAAATCCTGGCTCTAAATATCCTTGAACTCTGAGATATTTAAAATCTAGAGTCAGATCTGTATTTTGCAACTTGATCCTACTTAAGCAATTCTACAGGAAAAATAAAATACAAAGGTTTCTGTATATTATTAGAATATTATTTTTTCCTTCTTATTAAACTCAGATTCTTAAACTGTCAGCAAATTAGGTAATGTATCCTTCTCTTTCAGCAAGAAAAGCTTAATAGACAAAAAAGAAAATATATACTCATAAAGAAGGTTATCTATCAAGTATATCTGTAATGTAGAACACATGTGTTTAAATCTCTTTTGATCTAGTTAATCCCTAGAGGAATTTCTAAATTATTGTTAATACATTAAATTAAATAATACAATATACTCTATTATTGTTTTTGTTCCCGTTTTTAAAATAGACACTTGAAAAATCCTGAAACTGAAACTCATAGGCTCCATTGGTATTGCTCTTGTTGGCTTACTAGTGTGAAAGTACATTTTTTTAAAACTTACACTCCTTCTTTTCTCCTGCCTTCACGGTTCCTTCCCCAAAATGAAAATTCCCATTATAATTTGATGAGAATATAATTTAGGCCATCACTGCCAAAAGCTTATAAGGATTGTTAATGTTTTGCACATGACTGGTTATATTTTAGATAATGGGGCCCTTAGTGATAGCCAATGGTAAGTGACAATCCATTAAGCAAAAACAACTTAATAAAATTAAGAAATAAAATTTAATTGTAAATCAGCTATTTTCATGCAGTGCTATGGTTGCTCAATTAAAATTGAAAAAAAAAATCCTCAGGAAATCAAAAGTTAATGAAAAAGATTAACTGGTGTGAATGAAGATGGCTTCACTGGAGTCAATGTTGCCACACCAATTTACATCAGCTGAGGATCTAGCTGAAGGTTCCTACGGCAATATTAATTTGCATTGCATGGTCTCCATGTTAGAATCATAAAATCATAGAATCTTTGGGCTGGAAGGGACCTAATGAGGTCATCTAGTCCACCCCCCTGCTAAAAGCAGGACTACTCCCACTAAATCTTCCCAGCCAAGGTTTTGTCTAACTGGACTTAAATATCTCCAAAGACGGAGATTCCACCACCTCCCTAGGTAACCCATTCCAATGCCTCACCACGCTCCTAGTGAGAAAGTTTTTCCTAATATCCAACCTCGCCCTCCCCAGCTGTAACTTGAAACCATTGCTCCTTGTTCTGACCTCTGTTACTTCTGAGAACAGCCTAGCTCCCTCCTCTTTGGAGCACCCCTTCAAGTAGTTGAAGGTTGCAATCAAATCCCCCTTCAGTCTTCTCTTCTGTAGACTAAATAAGCCTAGTTCCTTCAGTCTCTCCTCGTAAGTCATGTGCCCCCTCCCCCTAAGAATTTTCATTGCCCTCCGCTGGACTCTTTCTAATTTGTCCACATCCTTTCTGTAGTGGGGATCCAAAAACCAGACGCAGTATTCCAGATGCGGCCTCACCAGTGTTGAATAAAGGGGAGTAATTACATCCCTCGATCAGCTGGCAACACTCCTACTGATGCAGTCCAACATGCCATTGGCCTTTTTGGCAACAAGAGCACACCGTTGGCTCATATCCAGCTTCCCGTCCACCATAACCCCCAGGTCCTTTTCTACAGTGCTGTTACTTATCCAAATGGTCCCCAGCCTGTAGCAGTGCGTGGGATTTTTCTGTCCTAAGTGCAGGACTTTTCACTTGTTGCTGTATTTCCATGTAGTTATTGCATGGTGGAGTGGTTGTTTAAGAAAGGATTCTCTGTGTATATATGCTTTCATCTTATATATACAGCGATGGTATTCATGTGATAATTCATAAAATTAGTAATAAATAGGATTTATCATGCACCACTGAACACTTTTTTCTGCACTCTGCTCATTAATCCATCTCCACAGGGACTATTTAATATCCCAAACTTCTGATCAAGGTCAAAGAGTTGTGTTCATTTATAAAAGGCTAACTTCCAGAACAACTTTTTTTTTTTTTTTACATATGAGTGGTGACATTTTTCCACAAAGGTACACCCAAGCTTAAGGACTAGGATGAACAATATCTAATTCTGGGCCAGTGACAGATTTCACGTGAGATATTTTGTGACTTTTAAGAGTTAGAAACTGAAGATGTTCTTCCTATTAAAAAGGTCGAGAAGCCTCTTTTACCAGAGACACAAGGGTTTTGGCCCATATCCATAAACATACACAGGTGCCTACTGACTAGATGTTTAAATATACCATCTAGATGACATTTTGGAGCTTCCATCCAAAGTCATTTGAAGGACGTAACCTCTGTGAGCATATTTATTTAACACTGTTAAAGAGTACCAGGCAAAAGTTACATTTCCAGGCGTGTCCAACAGGGCCAGCATTTGGGAGCCATCAGCAGTTCTATTAAGAAATGATGGCACTGCCCACTGATAGGCAGAAATCAAATTGATGGGAAAATCCAAGGTATGGAAGGGAAAGCAACATTCCAAAGTAAGAGCTTCTGAAGACCCAATCCCCTGTGTTTCTAGGATTGGGGACGAAAACATCTGAAGATGAGGATCAGAGAGGGGATGTTGGAATAAAAACAGGAGAAAGCAATAAAAAATATCACATGGCTATCCCATTTGTATGTGGTTGTGTATATGGTACACATATGTGTATGTTAACCATGCAGATTTATGTGCAGATTCCAAACCTCAGCAAGATGTTGTTGGTATTGGTTACAGAGAATGTTTGTGAATCAAACAATTTAGAACAATCCATCTTTCTGAGGTTGACCGCAGTGTAAAATAGGAAGGTTGGTTTTCGGAGAGTTAACCAGTGTTTAGAAGAATGTTAGTGCACATGATAGAGAAATGATTTGTAAAGGGGGGAAGGGGAGAGAATACCTGTGTTCCAAAACAAAAAATAGAGTGCTTTTTGGTAGATTATTTTTGTTCAGAAACTGGTAAGAAGCAAAACTGAAATCTGTTAAAGATAGGGCAATTAACAAAGAACTGGAACACGGTAAACACGAAGGGCTCTCAGTTCCTGTGATTCAATGACCATGGCCCCCCCTCAATGTTCCATAGTATTATGCTCAGCAGGTTAGATTTTCTCTGTCACTTCTTTGGATGCATAGGGAGGAAGAGAGACTCTTACCTTCCTCTTGCACAAGCCAAGGGCAGTCATGTTCCCTGCACTGCTGGGGGAATAGTGGTACCAATTACTCCAGAAGAGAGGTACATAGACCCATCTCTCATCTTCATAAACTAAATTAAGAATGTAGCAGGTGGAGAGCAGGTTGCAACATCCTAATGGATGGCACAGACTACAATTTCATGTGCAACAGAGAGTTTGAGGAGGGATTGTGCTTTCCTGGGTACATTCCCTCCCCAGTCTTGATTTGGGTCTTCAAGGTTCAACTGTAAATACACATAATAAATAATTATAACAAACCCAGAGCTGATATAACAAGGGACAAGTAGCCTGGCTAGAGAAGAAAAGATGGTCTTGTGATTAAGGTACTGGACATAAAGGCAGTGGACTAAGATTCAGAAAAATCCCTGATATAAACACTGTAACAGTTTCCTCTGGGACCCCTTTGTAAGACAACTTGCATGCCTTCTTCTTGTTCAACACCTATGCTCGGTTTACTTACAGTGGTAAGTCCTCCTGGTCCCACAGAGGTGGTCCAGCCCATTTGACCCTGAGACTCTGGGCTGCAGGCATTTACTGTCCCAAAGGCAGACTGAATGCAGGGCTCCAGCTCGTCTGCCTGGCCACGCCCCTCCTTATATTGACTGCTTTCAGGGAGTCAGCTGTTTCCCATTATTTCATTAGGCCTGGCTCTCCCTGGTCATCCTCAGTACTCAGCTGCAAGGCACTGCTAATTCAGTGGTCTTTCCTTAGCTCAGGTGGCTGGGGTGGGGTTGTCAGTATCCCTGAGAGCCGAGGCCCCTCTACTGTGCTACAACTCTCAATGGCTATGTCTACACTTGGCCAAATAAGTCGACTTTGCTAAGTTGACTTAACAAAGTGAACTTTAAGTCAACTTTGTTAAATCAACTTAGCATGTCCACACTCAAAAATTAAGTCGACTTCAAGGGGACTTTGCCAAATTGACTTAGAGTGTCCACACTAGATGCCTAAGTCGACTTGTAGGGGCTAGGTGGACCTGGGACTGGTCCACGGTAGCAGGGGGGACACCCCTTGACAAGTGCCAGGGGGCTCAGCATTTGCCCCATTGTACCTGGGTACAATGGGAGCTGTACCTGGGGACAGGGACACTGGCAGGGAATAGGAACAAGGTGGGCAGGGCTGTGTCCTGTGTCAGGCTGAATCCTTTGTGTGCAGAAAGCAGGACAGGGCAACTTAATTAGAAATGTTTCAGAGACATTTAGAAAAGGAGTGTGGTAGTTACTGGACATGCTAGGGTAGCTGTTTCTGAAGTTGCGCAGAGTGTTTCCACAGAGACAAAAATCTTGTAGGTTCCACACATTCAGCATCAGAAGGCTGAGCCAATCATACCTCGGGAGAAAAATATATAAAGAAGAGAGTAGGAGACAGCCCTGCGGATTCAGCTAATTGATGCAGGGCCAAGAAACATGTCTTGGCCCACATTGGAGCCAGGCTACAGATTTGCTATGTCACCAGAAACTGAGGAGACAGGTTAACTGTTAATTCAAAGGCTGAAATGCCGCCAGCTGTAAGGATCCCAATACTTCTGTTTGCCGACGAGTCTTTGAAGGGTTTGGAAAAAACTGAGATGCTGTCATTCTTCTTAAGATCTGAAGAATCCAAATGACACACTTTGCATCTTATGACCACACTATAAAGGCTGAAAAATTGTCTCTGAAAGAAGACCATAGGAGCAAGCATTTATGTGCATGTGCTAACATATAGAAGTGTAAATTATGTTGAAACCTTGCATTTAAATATATATGCGAGGAATAAAGTGAAGAAATCGATATAAGGAGCACCAGTTGATTTTGTTTAAAAGTTATTCATAAATATTTTAAAAGCTATTTACAGTGTTTTTGTGTGTATTAAAGTTTGTGTAGTACTCTCTCTTTGAAGGTGAGAACTGTTGTGAACACTTATATTCAGTATTTTATATACAAGAGACCTGTAATTCAATTCCGTAATACTTTCTGAAAAAAATTGGAAATACAGAGGACTGTCCTGGGCTTCAGGAAAGAGTTAAGCTGAAGTGAAAGAAAAGGGGGAATGTAATAGTTGTACATAATATTACCTGAATGGCCCATTACATTTGTATAGGACCTATTACAACGGGCCTCTACTCTTGGTGAGGGCCTCTGGCTAGTATTGTAATACAAATATTAGAAATAATACAGAATAATATAAACTACTATATATTATCATAGAAATATAGGGATGGAAGAGAACTTCACAGATCATCAAGTCCATTCTCCTGCCCTGAGGGAGGACCAAATAAACCTAGGCCATGCTTGACAGGAGTTTGTCCAAACTATTTGTGTAAAGCTGAAGTGCAAGGAAAACTTTCCTTCTTTTCTCTTACATTTTATATGCATGCATATAAGTCTCCCTTTCATTTACAACCAACTAACTCTGACACCTGAATATCCAGTAGGACAGCAGGAGAATATTACAAGATCATCTGATAACTGCAGCTGAAAAAATCCTTGAACGTTCATTCAAAATCCAGAAACTGATTTCTAGTCAAGCATATTTATTTTCTTCAAATATCAGGGACATTATTTATCCAGTGAAAACAAATTAACAGTCTCTTCTGTTTCACAGGAGAAGAAAAAAACTGGTAGAACACCACAGGGGAGACTCGTGCAGGGGGAACTGTCACCATGACCCTCTGCAATTAGTCTAATTGGAAGGCTCAAACTCAGCTCAGTGCAGTGCTACTTGTTCTGGGGTTGTGATGGTTTGGGGAATCTATGTACAACTTTTCAATTCTGTTTGATATTAGGGGACTCTTTATGTGTGTTGTAGCAGAATGCACTCCATGATGAATTTGGGAATGGTTGCCTTCACTGTGGTCCTCTTACCTCTGTGTTGGACTGGAATTCTAAGGGGTTATGATGCAGGATTAATAATAGAGGATCATTAACTTAAGTGCTGTCCCTTTCAATTGGAACCACCCTAGAGAGTAGCAATGTTCCCTCTAAGGTTTGGCGGCTTGTGTGCAAAATTTTCAAGCCGTGTGCAAAACTTTTTCTGAATAAAATTTTTGTGCAAACTCACACGACAGAAATTATAGGCATTAATTGAAGTTAAAGTAATTGTAAATAGAATTAATTAATTGTGTTTAATTGAATTTGAATGAATTTTGAATTGAAATTTAATTTTTAGAAAGGTTTATTTAAAATTAATTTTTTAAAAGTTTTTTAAAAAAGGAAGGAAGGAAGGAAGGAAGGAAGGAGGAAGGAAGGAAGGAAGGAAGGAAAAGAGAGAAGGAAGGAAGAGAGAGAGAGAAAAAGGAAGGAAGAGAAAAAGAAAGAGGAAGGAAAGAAGAGAAAGAAAGAAAAAAGAAGGAAAGAAAAAGGAAGACAAAGAAGGAAAAAAGAGAAAGGAAGAGAAAGAAAGGAAGAAAGAAAAAAGAAGGAAGGCAAAGAAGAGAAAGAAGGAAAGAAAAAGGAAAGCAAAGGAGAGA
>ML686006.1:6129301-6145866 GCA_007922175.1 Pelusios castaneus | reverse complement strand
TTTTGATTTGCTGTTACAGCCTGACCTGATGCTATGTCATACACTCCCCTGCATTTAATTTCCTCCCACTCTGTAACTTTCCTATCTTCAAAGCGTCTGACGAAGTGGGATTTTCTCCCACGAAAGCTCATGCGATTAATAAATCTGTTAGTCTTTAAAAGTGCCACAAGACTCTGTGCCTTTAACATTCAGTCTAGAAAATAATAAATGAGATGTTGTTACTGGACTACATTTTAATAGGTATAGTTTTTGGTTTCCCATAGTAAGAAAAAAAGAGCATACTTTGTGAAATATTGTCTCTTTTTATAAAGGACTAAAAGGTGTCTTTGGCCTGAGATTTCCTTTTTGGAAATTTTATAATTTTCTTGAAATGACAGATCTTACTTTTTGCAAAGAAAACTCTACTTTTCCATTGTTTATTTTTGATGCTGGAGCTTTGGAGAATGAATAATTTTACAGTGATTATGATGTAAAAAAGTGGCAGTTGATTATCTCAGGCAATGGGAGGGGAAGCATGTCTGAATAGAACAATATAGTGAAGTCTCTGAAGGAATGGTGAACACAAAGGATATGATCAAAAGGTTTTGGATCAGGCCTCACTGCAGGATGTAAATTGCTTTATATTCCCTCCCCATCCTTTTTAACCCTGGCATTATTGAAAGAGCTCGTCAAGTTGATGAGCTCTAAAAATGAGGGGGGAAAAAATCTTCTTACATGAGCCTTTTATTCATTTGGGTTAACCTCTTCTTATGGCAATAACCTGAAACAAATGACAGATTGACAGGAGTATGAAATGGTTCTTTAATGAACTCTTGCAACTCATTACAATCTAGACCTTCAGGCTACTGACATATAAATCCCTTTTATACTGTCTGAGCAATTATAATGGATTTGTGACTGATAACTGACTGCTGTGGATTAATGTCTCAGCTTGTAATGTGGTCTGACTCAAGCTTTACCTTGATTGAATCCACTGCATGCCACCTTCCTCTGCTTACAGATGTTTTCTCTTGATAGTAGTTTTTAGGATCAAATTCATGAAAGAGTTAGGCACACTTCAAACCTCATTAACACTCATAATTCCTGCTTCTAACACTGTACACCAACCAACATATGCTTTTTGATTTGCCTATTTATTAAACTTTATTGATTTATGGCTAGAGTCTGACTAATCCTAACACAGGTACACAAAGCCCTAACAGTCAGTAAAGCCCTACTACCATCCCCATGTCTTGCCACTTAAGGACAATCTGTACCTTGGAAGTAGGTCTTGTGTTGGGTGCAGGGGTAATGCGCTAGTTGCTCTATGTTGGCAGCAAGTGGGCAGGGAAATGGCAGAGCAGTGTGTGGAGTGAGTAAAGTGGTGACTCCATCTCCCTGATCTCTGCTCAGCAGAACTAGATGGATGCACAAACGTAAGTAAGCTACCTCCTTTCAAGGGCATCAGGAAATGACAGAACAACATGGCAGAAAGGGATTCTACCTGGTTGATTCAGTGGCACAGTGCTTCTTATTGGGGGCAAAAATACAGCCTAGCCCTTTATTTCCCCCAAAGGGCTCAAAGAACGAACAGGAGAGAAAGAAAGAAAGATGTTTCTCCTGCTCTAAAAGTTAACCTAAAATATGCCTGGCACATAAGGAAAAGCTTTAAAAGGCCTCAGAACAAGCTTGTAACAATTTTGAAAACATGGATCTAAGTTTGTGTTTACTCATCAGTGGACAAAGTTTAATGATCTCAGCATTGTGGTGGTGTTTTGTGCAAATCATAGAATCACTAGACAGTTGAGCATTCTCTGTTAGTGTCTCTTTAGGGGATGGCTGTTATGTTACACAACAAAGTTACATAAAAATATAAAATACTCTTTCTGGAATGCCACAATGGAGCACTACTTTTCTTTAGAAGGCAGCACTCTAATATACAAGATAAAAAACAGAGAGATAAAACAGGCTCTCCCTAAGGCAGCAAGGCATAACTTGACAACAAAAAGATACATATCACTGACTTCCCTAGTCTGCACGTAAGACTGGGAAACTGCCTTGTAACTGAAAATGATTGTTATTTTAACAGTCTTCAATATACAACAATGGCCAAGATAGGAATAGCAGAGACACTGCAAGTCAGGGCTGAGGTATACTGTAAAAGATTGTATGCATTTGTACTCAATGCCATTGGCAATAGCATAATTATTTAGAAAATTCAGGACAAAAGGAGAGTCTAAAATCTTGGAAATATTTGAAAAAAATATTGCTATTAAAAATCCAAAAACAGAGTCAAATATGGCTCTTAATTACGCCTTGCAACATACTGACGTCAGTGGGTTTTCCCTGTTTTTGTTGAGAAAAGAATCTGGCCATATGTATTTAAGAGAATTTGTTTGTGAAATAGGAGTATGTCTTTAGCATATCTTTATTTTTCTTATCTATCTCATTAGGCGCCTAATAGAAAGAACATTTTCTTAATGAGTAGTTGCATACTTCATGATCTAAGATGTGTGTTGTTACATGGATGATAGATTTTAGCCAATTAGATACCAACAGTACCTAAGTATTAGTTTCACTATAAAACAATCTGCCATTATTTAATATCTTTCTCAGAACGCATTCTTAATACATTTTACAACCCAGAGAAACCTACTTACAAATCAAATCTCTGTATAACTTGATTAAATATTTCATTAATGCAAGGCACTGCCATTGAACTGGTAGTTTTGAAGAAAGAAAAAGGTATGAGGCCTAGATTTTAAATAATATTTTTAGCACTGTTCATAGTTTGGCTGCGTGACACAGTTTTCAATGCTATGTGGAAAATGTACTGTGCATCTCACATTTGGCTAATTTATTTCAGAGTAGAAAAAATACACCATAACTATGCAAAGGAATAATTTCTATGGTGAAGGGAACTTCTCCTATCTAAGGCTATGTCTACACTTGCCAGTTAGGTCAACTTAAGGAGGCTTAAGTTGACCTAACTTAGTCCTTGTCAACACCAGGCTTTCATTAAGTTGACTTAAGAAATTCCTTAAGTCGACTTAATGAAAGCTTAAGTCGACTTAATAAGAAATGCCGGTTAGGTTGACTTAACCCTTAAGTCGACTACTTTGGTCGACTTAAGCACAGTGTGGACATGAATTAACCCTTAAGTTGACTTTATTAAGTCAACTTAAGGGCAGTTAGGTCGACTTACTAAGTCCCTGTTCAGGGTAACCACTTTGTTAAGTTGACTTAATAAGGTCAACTTTAAGTCAAATTAAAGTTGACTTTATTAAATCAACTTAACAAAGTTGACCTAACTTTTTCTAGTGTAGACATAGCCTAAGATTTCTAAATTCTTGATCCAGCAGAGTACTTAAGTGTGCGCTTAATTTTGGGAGTAGTGGGACCAAGGGAATAATCCCATTAGAAACATAGAACTGGAAACTATGGGACTGCTCCCATACTCACAGGTAAACTCTTGCTTAAGTGCTATGCTGGATCAGAGCTCAGATGTCCTGCTATTCAGGGCAGTATTGATTTCCAAAGAGCAATGAGATTTTGTTAAATAGAGGTTTAAATAATCTTCATTCTACAGAAATGAACCTTGAAAGGCTACTTGAATACTCAATTCATTTTAAAAGAAATCTCTTCAGAGGTGTCTGGACATATAATTTCTCAGTTGTGACTTCTGAAATTTTACTTCTGTCAACATTGACTTCATGGCTTACAGGGTGATTCTTCAGGATCAGCTCCCTCTCTTCCTGAGAGATGCAAGGTTTCTCAATGGAGTGATATGTAATTCCAATGCTGCCAAGGTGATGTGATGGGCGATTTATGCTGTACGATAACCAGAGACACATTTTTTACTTTTGAATCCAGATGCAATTGGTTTTCATCTATGGATAGGCAAACTCTCTTTACTTCAGTTATTGCAAACTTGCATTGAAGATCCCTTCCCTCCTCAGATGGTGTAAATTGTCATAGTTCCATTCAAGCTAACCTAACACACAAATAAATAAATTTAAAAAAATAAACAACATCCTTTTACTCCATGTAGGTTGGCAAAACAAACAAAAGGTCCTGTGGCACTTTTAAAGACTAACAAATTTATTTAACATATGAGCTTTCGTGGGAGAAAAGCTCATGTGATAAATACATGTATTAGCCTTTAAAAGTGCCACAGAACTCCTTGTTTATTTTGCTGAATTAGACTAACATGGCTACCGCCTTGGACCTTGTCTCCATGTAGATTAAATATTCTTCCTGTGTTAAAAGCAAGTTCAAAGATTTTCCCCCACACTTAACTTTCATCACATCAAGCTGAAATATTCCCAGAGAGAAAATTAAATCAGGATCCTGAACACATGATTATGGAAAGCCTTGTTTTCTTAGCAATGGAAAGATACTTTATTAGGCTATATACAAATTATAAAAGTAGAAAAGAGAAATAATACAGTATCATTTAGACTTAATATCATAGTAAATATGGCAATGTGATATCCGTTGCCTGGTATAATTCAATACAAAAATTTACCAGCTTAGAAACAGAGTGTCATAACTGTACGAGTTTTATACTGTTGCCATCTCCATAGTTTTTGAGTGCCTTCCCATAAAATCACTAGCAACAGCAAAGTCTATGATAAAAAAACTTAAAAGAAAATATTATATGTGCAGAGCTTTATTTTCTGCCATAGCAATGTAATCAATGAATAAACAAAGGCTAATATCTCAAGACACATAGGCTATGTCTACACTGGTAAATTAGTTTGAAGTAAGGAAGTTTAATTCGAACTAATTTAAGCCATGGCTACACTAGGTTTTCATTAGTTTGTGTCAGCAGTAGGTAAAGGATGGGAGAAGGAAGACTTCTAAAATCTTAAAATGATGATGAAAAGTAAACTTTATTGATCTCCTTATCCGGAGTGCAGAGATCACAGGAGAAACCACAGATGATTACCTAACAGTTTGAACACACAGTAACTTGCATAGAAGTAAAACCTTCAAAATAACGCTTCCTCTTGAATCCTCTTAATAGCACGGAGACAAAATATAAAGAGACAAAATCCAATATATAAGACAATAAGAGTGACAATAATTCCCAAAGCTAATCCAATGGTGATACTTTCGGTTAAAACTGAGGCATAATTAGAGGCGTTATTCATATCTAAACATGTACATGGTACAAGGGAAGGGAGATAGCTGTGAGAAATAAACGAGAGGGATAACTCGGGTTCACGTACGTACCACGACCATCAAGCAGGTGACCAGCAACAGCATGATGTCTCGGACGAGGGTTGTAAACGACTCAGGCCGGCACTATCGGGAGCTCCTCCTACTGGCAGGGTGATCAAGCCTGGCAGTTGACACTCAGAGAGAGAACCCCTCGCTCCGTGTGGTAAGGTCTTTTATTGCCTAGGCCACTTTCTGCAGAGGCGGGTGATTGGCCAGATTTTACTGCAGTAAGAAGGGGGGCGAAAAACTGCCTAGTCCCCCTTGTCCTTATTTGGGCAAAGAAATTTCCACCAGCCCTCTAGGTTCCGGGTCAGCGCCCCCTACGCCTTGGGGAGGGCAGTGCATCCATACGAGGGTTTTGGCACGTACATGCCCTGCACATGCCTATACACGGGCGAGAGGGTTAACCCACCCCTTTGAAAGCTGGGAAAGGGCGAATCAGGGATCCAAATAAACCCGTGGATGGTCACGAGCCTGTCAGCAGTGAGTTCCACATGTGAACCAGGGGAAAGTTTCCAGTAAACAACATCTCATGGTTTTGCATAATGAGGGAGGTGGCGGCCATCTTATGGGGTACTCATATGCGCCCTTAACAGTTTGAATTAAGGGCTTCCTTAATTCAAACAAATACATTCGAATATGCTATTCGAACTAGGGATTAATTCGAACTAGTTAATTAACCAATGTGGCCATGTTAGTTCAAACTAATTGCTTAGTTCGAACTAACTGGCCCATTGAACTCAATGGAATTCGTTAATTCAAACTAACAAAGTGCCATGAATGGCACTTGGGCTGTGTCTACACTGGTAAATTAAGTCGACTTAAGCTTGCTTAAATCGACTTAATTTACCCTGTGTCTACACTACAGTTTCCTTAAGTCGACTTAAGCAGCTTGTTTAAGTCGACTTAAGGAAAATAAAGTCGACTTTATTAAACCTCCTTTCTAGTAGACCTAAGGCTTAAGTCAACTCCCTAGAGTTGACTTAAGCCAGTGTAGCCATGGGGTAGCCTTAACTTGACTTAGGGCTCCCCAGGGCTACACCAATGGCCTCCCTTTGCCCCATTGTACGACTTTAAGTGGTAGGGAACAGTATGGATTGTGTGCATTGTTTTGGGCACAAATAAATGCTTTACGGAGAGAATATCATGGATCATTGATTGAAGTGGAGTGTTTTTTGATGAAGCCCATCGTTAAAAGAAGAACTGGGTGAATTTTTTTCAGTAAATTATTTATTAGCTAAAAAATGGTGTAATAGTCCAACTGACACAGTCCTCATTTGTGTGCTAGTTGGCAAATGCTTCATTTTGACACTTTTGAAATGAAATATTTTGGCTTTTCATTTTGAAATGACATTTTGTTTAGACATTTAGCTAGTTTCGTTGTTTGTTTATGTTTTTAAAGGAGTTTATTATTCCGAATGGAGTGGGTGCTTTGAGGGTTTTTTGTTTTGCTTTTGTTTTGACAAGAGAAACAAATCTGATTTCAGGTCAACCCCAATTTTTTTTTTTTTAATTCTTATTACTTTCTTGGATCATCCACAGAATGAAAACACCCAACAACAATTATTCACTCATCTTTACTTAAAATCCTATGAGAACAATTGCTTGTCTGGGAAAATCCTGAACATAGCTTTTCTGTTATATTTTGGCACCCCCTGAAGCATCTGTTTTGGTGAGTAACACAGAAGATAAAAATTCCAACATTTCAAAACTTGATAGAAGATTTTATATAAGTTCAACTATACTTTTGAAAAAGGATTGGATCAGTTCTTACCTACAATCTTGCCCCTTTGTATTTTCTTTGGCAGAATGAAAATATGAGAGAGAATCAATCTTCAAGCAGAGATTAATAACTACAGCATTTAAGCATTCTGCGCCACATTCTGGTCGCCCTACGCATGCTTCCTCAATGAGTAGAAGTCAATGAGAGTCTTTGTAAAGTAAAATACTAGACAGCATGAGTAAAAGTATTAGAATGTGATCTTCTATAATAGCTGAACATACATTCCATAGATCATTTAAGGTTTTCTGTCATCATGTTATTACATCTTGAAATGATATACGTACAAAGAAAAATGTACCAAGAAAAACCTTCATGCTTTAAAAAAAATTCTCAGAAGTGATGTCTTTCACATTTCAAAGAATACAATAGGCATAGCCCTGGCTGCTTCAATTTTTTTTAGCCCACCAACACCCTAAATCTCCCAGCGTGCTGTTTGTGGGATATTTCTTAGTATTATTCAAATGTAGAACTGTGCAGCGAATAAGAGGAAAAAAATTAGAAATATTATACACATCAGGATTTATATATATATATATATATATATATATATATATATATATATATATATAATAGCATGTCAGATATTGCAGAAGATTGGATTACAATGGTACTCTTCTGTTGCCTCCCTCTTGTCTGGGAAGGCTCTGGGCACAGCTATGAGTAGTGGAACATCTACATTAGCTACTACTCTTTGTACTGTCAATTCATCATGGTCATAATATTTTCTAGTGCAAAACTGCATTCACAAAAATGATATCAAGCTTAACCTCTGGTCATTTACCTACAATTATTTCGTTGTAGTATGGAAAGAATTCATAGGTAAATTTGACTTTGTTGCCTCAGGGTTAAACAGGGACTAAGGGTTTTTTTCCTCATTACAACAGGTCATTTGACATCACCTTCCTCTATATCCTGTTCTCCAGTGTTTGAATCCTTACATCTATTTTGATTCGCTGTTACAGCCTGACCTGATCCTATGTCATACACTTCTGTACATTTATTTTCCTCCCATTTTGGCTATGTCTACACTTGTCAGAATAAGTCGACCTTGTTAAGTCAATTTAGCATGTCTACACTGTAATTTTCGGTCGACTTAAAGTCAACCTTGCTAAATCAACTTAGAGCGCCTACACTGGATGCCTAAGTCAACTGGCAGAGGCTAGGTGGATCTGGGAGTGGTGCATGGTGAGAAGGGGGGCACCCGAGAGGTGCCCCCCTTCTCCGGGCACCCCTTTAAAAGTGCCAGGTGTGACGCTGTCAGGATTTAAGGAACCATTTATGATATCATTGTGTATTAATATTTTATAATTGTTATAATCCATAGGAACTATGCCATGTTTGATGTCAATAGAAAGGTAATAATTTGTGGGAATGATCATATAGTTTGTGTAGGATTTGTATTCATATTAGAAGTTAGGAATGTGATTGTTATATTTTAACTTGTGTAAGGGTGGGAAAATGCCCCAGACTGAATGTCTGCCCAGCCATTGTCTCCTTAAGGGCCTATTAAGGAAGCTCCTCAGATAACAGGATAAAGAAGAAAACCTGTTGAGCCACTAGGACTTAAACATGTGACCCAGCTCCAGTTTGATTGGAGAGACCTGCACACAGCATGGAGAAGGCCAGAGATGATATAAGGCAGCAACTCCAACTCCATCTTGCTTTTTCAAGTCCTCAGTCTACAGCCAACACCCATCTCTGGAACTATTCCTCTGAGACTGAACAAAGGATTGAGGCCCACCCTAATGCTGGGTGTTTACCAGAGGAACAAGCCTGCAAACTGCTTTTCATGAACTTTAAATCATTTGTATGTATGTGATTTGCTTTGACCCTTTAACATCTCTCATATTTTGCTTCTTTTCTTCTTATATTAAACCTTTAGTTGTAGTTGCTAAAGGATTGGCTATCAGTGTGGTATTTTGGGTAAGATCCAAACCTATATTGTTCTGTGTGCTGTGGCTGGCCCTTTGGGGTCAGGAGAACCTATATCTTTAAGGGACTGTGCGGCTAGGTGGGAGCCGGAGGAACTGGAGTGCAATAAAGGGGGCTGTTTCTATTTTGGACAGACTTCTTGGAACCCAGTGTGGGGAACCAGAGGCCCGTTTGTGACTGATAGGGAGACTGGTTTAAGTACCACCCATCAGTGTTTGGGGAGTTTGGCTCCCGGTTTTGCAGCTTGCCCTGATTTTTGCACGTCCAGGAAGGTATCCCAGGAGGCCCCGGTCACACCAGGGAGCATGCACTTGGGTACCTGGAGGCTGAGCAGGGCAAGGACAGGGGCAGGGTACAAGAGCAAGATGGGCAGGGCTGTGTTCTGACCTGTGGGTGGGCACACCAGGCTCTGGCTGTGCCAGGCACCCTGGGAGGGAGGTCAGTTGGGGAGCCCTGGGGGCCCTTTAAGTCGATTTAGGGCTATTCTGCATCTACACTGGCTTAAGTCGACATAATAAAATTGACTTAAGCCTTAAGTCGACTTAAAACTAGGTCTTATTAAATCGACTTAATTTTTTCTTAAGTCCACTTAAGGAGCAGCTTAAGTTGATTTAAGGAAACTCTAGTGTAGACGCAGAGTAAATTAAGTCATCTTAAGCCTGCTTAAGTCGACTTAATTTACTAGTGTAGATGCACCCCCTGGTCCCCATCTTCAAAGCATCTGATGAAGTGGGATCTTCTCCCATGAAAGCTCATGCTATAAATAAATTTGTTAGTTTTTAAAAGTACCACAGGACTCCTTGTTTGTTTTTCTTTAAAAATAATGGTTCTGTTAAGTTTTTTATTACATCAGTGTGTGATCCTGCAAACATTTATAACGTGATTAATTTTATCCACATGAATTGCTCTTCCATTTATCTCAACTGGTTCCCATTCATCTTAAATGATTATCCTTCTTGAAACTGAATTTTAACCACTTCTATGCCAGACTTCCTAAATATTTTAGAATTGGCCATTGCATCAGAAACATGAAACTGATCTGTTCAGTCAACATACACATTGTGCTCTGATGCTCTGTTTGTTTGAAAGAATAACGCCATGGATCAGGAATGTGCAAATAGCTAAATATTCTATCAGACAGTGTTTGATCATTCAGCCAATTCAGATGCTTGTTTTGATGTTCTTAAAAATCAGGGTAAAAGTATCATCTGTATTGCTGTTAGTAAAAAAGAGCTGCAGTGCAGCTTGGAGGATTTTGCGGTTTTGCTATAAAAAGTTGGCCTAGCAGCAGTGAAGGTAGATCTTTTTAATTACAGAATAAATATTTCTGAATGAATCTCTCAGTGATATCTGCTCTTAAAATTCAAGAGTAGGGCCAAGAAGGAAGTAAAATAAAACATACTCCCCTACAAAAATTCCACACATCTATCCTTCCACACACAGGATTGGAGGGAAAAAATTCCCCAACAATTTCCATTGTTCCTGCTCATAAATCCTTGTAAAGCCATTCATTATCTAGTTGGGGTAATATATTATTTCTGGAGTTTTATCCATTTTGTTCGCTTGTTAATTATTGCAATAATAACAATGCATTTAATATATATCTTTGGAAATAATGCAGATACCATAGCATACTCTCCTAGGAATTCTATTTCAGTACAGTAATGCTTATTAGACCATGAAAGTGAACGGTTACTGTATTTCTTGAAATAGTCTTTGGGGATGATCTAGCAACAAGATTTTTAAACTCATTGCAATTATTACTATTACTTAAATCAACCTTGCTCGTAGTAATAGCAGAAGCAGTTAGAAAAGTTTTATTTAACATCCAGATTAGCAACCAAGTTAGTTCAACAGAGTTCATCCTAAGAACATGAAATAATTAAATATTTGTCTGGCATTGTTTGAATAAAGTTTATTTTTCCTCCCATAAAGGATCTTGAAAATAGGTACATCTGTGTCAGGCAGTTGCTTTGCATATGGAATTGCATATGCCTTGAAGAGTGGGCCCACTTTGTGATAAATTGTGGGCAGTCAGAAGGGGCTGGAATTAAAATTTGAATGAATTAAATGTACATTTTGCAAACAGAATTTTTTTTTTAATATGAGGATCCTGTACCTGACATGAATCATAGTAGCTCCTTTGAGTTCAGTGGAAACACACTGATTTATAACATCTGAAAATCAGGGAAATCAGAACTCTGACTCAGCAGTCCATCCCTATTCAGCAAAGCATTTAATCACAGGCTTAACTTGAAGAATGTGTTTAAATTTCATCACCCTCAGTGGTACTAACTTGTGCATAAATAAACTGCCAAATAAGGAAGAGCTTAAGCATGTGCTTCATTCTCTGCTGAACTGGATTTTATAATCTTAACACCCTCACCACCCCCAAAATATTCCCATTAACAAACAGTAGATAGTTTGATTGCAGTTCATACTACAGTTAACTGGCATAATATACTTATTGAAAAGTGTCCTAATAGTGTTAAAGATCCTAGCAAACAAAACCTGTATCTCTCTACAGGAACAACAGCCTGAAATGCTAAATTGTCAAATATATCCTACTTTAGCATAACATGCTATTTTAGGAAACCAGGAATTCTGGGTATAAGTCAATAGCAATAGTGCCAATTGTTATTTACAGCACTCATGTCCCTGGAATCTTGGTTCTCGAAGCAATTTCAGAAATCATGGTACATGCACAAATGCAGCAACATTCTTCCATACATTCAGTCAGCTTAGCACCCATTCACATTGCTGAAGAATTAATGGAATTTTTGTAGATTTATATACAAGTAACTGAGATCAGACTCTGACCTAGAGGTGGAAAAATACCAAGCCTCTGACTGCGACATTATTTAAAGATTCTCCAGTGTGGTTGGTCTATCTCTAAACTTTAAAGTCATTATCTTTATACAATTCCTAATAATAATGACATTATGTAGTAGATTCTTGAATGTGTTTAACCTGCTGTCACATGGTGGTGTAGGCAGCAACAAGGGCCGGTTTCAATAACTTGAGGCCCACCAAGTAATCTGGTAAATTTGTAAATACTACTCCTGGGCAACTCTACAAAGTAATACTTCCCCACTTGCAAGTACTGAGTCTGTGTATAATAAAAGAAAAATTATAAAAAGAAGGAAACACACCATTAATCTGGGAAAGCACTGAAAAATGACTTGAAATATGCAACTAATAAATGAAACAACCACCTGCAGCCATATAGGACTGAAATATATGTTATCTGGTTAGAGCAGGGCAATTTATTTTCCAGAAAATATTTTTTTGGTAAAAAAAAAAATGCAGTTGGGCCAGAGACTCATTAACTTTGTTGTTAGGATAGAAACCTGTGTGTGTGTGTGTGTGTGTGTGTGTGTGTGTGTGTGTGTGTGTGTGTGTGTGTGTGTGTGTACATATCATATTATATATTATTACATTACAGCTTTGGCAGGAGAGATTGAGATACCTATTCCAAATTACCCACTAGCCTATGGTAACTAATAAAAGATAAATAAAAATAGTCTTATAAATATAAATATATGAGGCTTATATGTTTTGTTAGTTACTTTGGCTATTGAGTAATTTGGAGCAGGTACCTCAATCACTCCTGCTGAAGCTGTTGCACTCCAGAAAATACTTGAAAAGTCATCGGGCCAGAGAAATAGAGAATGACCCCATAACTTTGTGGTTAGGAAAGTCACCTGAGGAAGGGATTCAAGTTCCTGAGCCCACGAATATTTAATTTATACAAAATTAAATAACTTTAGTAGGAGAGTTTAGGAACTTGTCCTCAGAATACCCTTATGTCCAGTGTTCCTTGAATTAGAAAACCCAAGTTCAAATCCTTCAGTGTAGGGACTTGGATCCAGATATGACACAATTCAGGTGTGTGGCCTAGTCACTGAGATAAAAGTTATAAGGTCACCACCAAACCATTTTCCCCCAGAATTACCAGCAAACCAAAAAAATAATTTACCTGCCCAGCACTAGCGCTGGTGTAGTTCCCCTTCACAAGACTATACCCCACCATAATGGATGGTTTGGCTATGGTGATCCATGTCAATGTGGCTTACAGTTTGAACTACTACAGCTCAATATATGTAGGTATGAGCACACAGGGTGCATCTACACTAGTAAATTAAGTCTACTTAAGCAGGCTTAAGAAGACTTAATTTACTCTGCGCTTACACTAGAGTTTCCTTAAGTCGACTTAAGCTGCTCCTTAAGTCGACTTAAGGAAAATTTAAGTCGATTTAATAAGACCTAGTTTTAAGTCGACTTACTGGTTAAGTCGACTTTATTAAGTCCACTTAAGCCAGTGTAGATGCGGATTAGCCCTAAATCGACATAAAGGACCTCCAGGACTCCCCAACTGACCTCCCTCCCAGGTAGCCTGGCACAGCCAGAGTCTGGCATGCCCACCCACAGGGCAGGACACAGCACTGCCCACCCCGCTCCTGTGCCCTGCCTATGTCCCTGTCCTGTACAGTCGCCATGGACCCAGGTAAAATGGGGAAGATGCTGAGCTCCCTGGCACTTTTAAAGGGGTGGCCAGGGAAGGGGGCACCTCTCGGGTGCCCCACTTCCCACCATGCACCACTCCCAGGTCCACCTAGCCCCTGCAAGTCGACTTAGGCATCTGGTGTAGACGCTCTAAGTTGATTCAGCAAGGTCGACTTTAAGACCTATCTAAATTTACAGTGTGGACGTGCTAAGCTGACTTAACAAGGTCGACTTAAAGTCGACCTTGTTAAGTCGACTTCGCAATGCCAACTTATTTGAACAAGTGTAGACAAAGCCACAGTGTTTAAACTTCTAGTAATCCAGTATCTAGTAACCTGATTGTGCATCTTCTTACACGGAAAGGCATGAATGAAACCCATTAAGTAATTAACATGTCACAGAGCCCTATGAATGAAGTGAGTCCTGGTAGCCTTTTTTATTTACAAATGGGGATCCCAAATAAAAAAACAACAAAAAACAGTGACATGACTATCCCAAGGTTACAGAGAGAGAGAGCGTCTAACCTGGAATTGCAACTCAGAGAGATCTTTGCTCCTAATGCCATGGTCAGACTAGAAGACTCGTGTAATTTCAGAGTCTTCTATGTTGTTTACACACCCTCTTTGTGGAGGACTTCTTATTTGTTATAGAGCTACATTTACAAATTCAACATCTTATTACCAGCAAAGTGAAATAAATCTTCAGGTTCCTTAACTATTTGAATATGTTCTAAAAACAGGAGGCTTAGACTTTGAAAGTGAAAATAAACTAACTGTAGTCTGAGTTGCCCATGGGATGATTTAGAGTCACAAAAAATAAACTGTGATTTAACAGCGTTGTCTGATCTTGTGTGAAAGAGCTTCAGTGTTTGAATATGTCTGGGCAAGATGCTGCCTTATAATTATGCATGAGAAATCCATATATGTCTGTTTAATCCATGCAGTGCTAATGCCTTCTTCAGAATGCTCGGATTCTCCACTGTATAAAATGTTGATTTTTGGTGAGGAAACAGATGAGTATAAATGTACTTATAACACAGACAAAATGATGTTATTGGGACAGCATTATGAGTGGCAGATCATGAAAGCAGTTTGAAGCAATTGGCACTAAGGTGAAATCCTGGAATGTGTGACAGCTAAATTTACATTTGTTAATTTGTTAGCTAGCAAAATGCTAAAGATGTGCAGAAATTTTCTGATGCTGGAAAAGCCTCTCACTCATAAGGAAGGGAGTAATGTGTTTTATTTCTTCTTTTAGAACTCTGAAGAATCCACACATGATACCCTAAATCTCCATGGGAAATTGAAACATAATCACATTCCATGGGTGAGATATTCTGTAACTCTGCAGGGATTTATTTTAGTTTATGGTGAATTAAATTGTTTAAGATCATTAGTATTTTCTGCTAAAATATGAGAAGGATCTATACTAATCGTTTCTTCAAAGCTATCTGAAAGTTACACGTAAAAACACTCTCATCTTGCTAGAAAATTGACTCATTAAATATTTGCAAAAGTTTCAGGATGAATTCCATGCTTGAATCACTTGTATAGGTGGACCAAACATGAGAACTGCAGTGTCTGTTTCTATGGGTAGGTATAGATAGATAATAGCACATCTTAAAGAAGAAATAGTATACATATAGAGAGAGAATTTAGGAAAACATCCCACAAATTGAAAAAAATCTGAGAACATCCCACAAATTGAAAAAAAAATTAACAGTTTTACTACTGTTCACTGCTCACTCATTTTTCACTATAATCTAATAATTTGAATCCATATACTGCCTAGTTTATACAACATTACAAATGGTGAAGAGAGGACATGCTAGTTATATACTCCTAGTGAGATGATCTATGTTGGGAGAAATGAATGATTATAAAGACTATCAGCCAATATAACATCATGGATATTCACTGTGTTAATGAAGGGATAGAATTATTGTCTTGCTCCTGGGTAGTAAAATAAATCAATTAGTGTGACCAAATAGGAGAAAAATCCTTTTTGTGTTCTATGCTGACTGACAAAGAGGTATATACACAAATCATATATCACACCCATTTTCATTTTTGGTTTATATGAGAAGTCTGTGAAACACTAGGCTTGGCACAGCCTAACATTTACAGTGAATTTACCTGAAAGATGAAAATCCATCAGAGGAAAATCTAGTTATGCACAAACTTTTTTTAAAAAACAGGGTGTGTTTTAACCAGGGAGATGGTACTTATTTCCTGGCATCTGCCTTGACTAGCAGGCTAGTGACATTTCCCCTCAAGTACGAAGGCAGCTAATTCTGCCTCTGTCAGTCAGACTTGAAATGAGCCAGGTTCTTTCCTTTTCTCTCCCCTACCCAGCCCTGGCATTGGCTGAAGGTATACCAGGTGGGGTTGGGGGGGGGGCAGAGGTTTTCTTTTGGTGCATCTACACTTACAAATTAACTCGACTTAAGGAAGCTTAAGTCAACTTAAACTACTCTGAATCCACACTGGGCTTTCCTTAAGTCGACTTAAGCAGTTCCTTAAGCTGACTTAAGGAAAAAATAAGTTGACTTCTTAACATCTCCTTTTAGGTCGACTAAATGCTTAAATTGACCTTATTAGGGCAGAGTAGCCCTAAGTTGACCTAAGTGCCCTCCAGTCCTTCCTCCCTGATGTCCCTCCCAGAGTCCCTGGCACAAGAGAGCCTGCCCTAGCTCCCCAGAGCTGTCCAGACCTGCTGCTTGGGAGCATGGTAGAGCAGAGCCAGCACCGCAGGCCAACCCCATCCTGGAGCCACCAGGAAATCCTGAACCTGCTGGCCATATGGGGGGATGAGGCAGTCACTTCCCAGTTGCAGGGTAGCCAATGCAACCAGGAGGTGTATGCCGCCATCTCTCAGGCCCTGGCTGCCAAGGGCCACACCCGGGACACCCAGCAGGTCCGGGTTAAGATCGAGGACCTCCACCAGGGCTACCAAAAGGCCTGGGAGGAGACACTCCAGACAGGGACAGCCCCCACCAGCTGCCAGTATTACCAGCAGCTGGATGCCTGTCTGGGCCAGGAGAGCGGCAGCCTGCCCGCCCACACCATCGACTCTGCCGAGCCCCACCCCCTTGATGACGACCAGGAGGAGGGCTCAGGGGACGAGACTGTGGTGCTGG
>ML686006.1:6114395-6129291 GCA_007922175.1 Pelusios castaneus | reverse complement strand
CCACACCGAAGAAAACCCAGGTGAGGGGACATCGCGCCAGACACCTGTTGCACCTGTTAGTGAGTGCTCCATCCCTCTCTCCCTCCCTCCCTGTGGGCAGGGCTGGGCATGCGTGTAGGACAGGGACTGCAGGGGGGCATGGCCCAGGGATAGGCAGGGTCAGGTGGAAGGTGCTCCCACAGAGGCAGAGGGGCTGGGGGCTGCATGGCAGGGGAGGGGGGGGGGAACCCGGAGGTGAATGGTGCAGTGGCATGTCTGGAGAAGGGGTGGGGGGACAGTAGGCAGGAGTACTGAGGCCAGGCAGCATGTGCCCGACACTGATGTGAGACCCCCTGGGGCAGGGCTGCCTGCAGCTCACCACCGTGGACACTGCACCTGACCTGGGCAGCACAGCAGGTCGGCGTGCACCAAGGGGTCCCTGTCCCAAAGGACAGAGATTGGGAAGCAGGGGGATGGTCAGGGGACAGCAGCTGCTGTCAGGCTGCACACCGCATCAGCTAATGGGAGGGGATCTGTTCTTTGCTCCTCCCCAGCAGCCCCTGCGCCCTTGATACATGGCGTTCCCAGCGCCCCACCAGGCCTGATCACAAGGAGAAGGAGGGTGCGTCGCTCATGGGATGAGTTCTCCAAAGACCTGGGCCGCATCAGCGAGCTGACCGAGGTACCCCTGGCATCATGGCAGGAGGATGCCCACCAGAGGGTCGAGCAGGGGCTGGGGAGGGGTGAACAGAGGCTGCTCAAGTGCATGCTCAACCTCATGGAATGGTAGACCCAATCCCTGGAGCACCTGGAGGAGCGCCTGTTCCCTCAGGGCCCCGCCCTGCGCCCCAGAGGCTGCCCTCCTCGCCAGTGGGTCAGGACCCAGGGTGGACATCTGCAAGCCTGGGACCTGCCTTCCAGAGGCCACTAGCACGGGCCCCTCCCGCTGACCGACTTCACTCCCCCTAACACCCCTCCTTCCTCCCTCCTTCACTCCCCTCAAACCTCTGAATCCCTGAAGCTCACAACCCCCATTTCCCCCTCTGAATAAAAACCATGAACACTGTTATACAGTGTGTCGTGCTTTTTATTGGTGTGAGGACAGGGGGGAGACGGGTGCGTGGTGGGGGAGGCATGGGCGGGAAATGGAGATGATGGGGCCTAGTAGCAGGTCCACCCCTCAGTGCTCCTCGCTGTTGAAGTGGGCCTGATGTCATCCTGATGTCAAAGGGCTTTGGTATGACTAAGTAAGAGTTTCTTTTAATATAAACTTAAATTTAAAGTAAAAAAGAGAAAACCCGAAACATTCTTAAATGAATCCAATGAACATCAATACTGTTTCTTAAAAAATAAAAATGTGTTCAGTGAACCTTAGAACTCGAATTTATATGCAAATTTGACTCAGTTGCCTTGGACTATGGATTTTTCTCTCATTGCAACAGGTGATTTGACCTCACCTTCCTCTATGTGCTGTTCCCCAGTCTTTGAATCCTATTTTGATTTGCTGTTACAGCCTGACCTGTTCCTATGTCATACACTCCCCTGCATTTAATTTCCTCCCATTCTGTTAGTTTCCCCTCTTCAAAGCGTCTGACGAAGTGGGATTTTCTCCCACGAAAGCTCATGTGATAAATAAATCTGTTAGTCTTTAAAAGTGCCACAAGACTCTGTTGTTTTTCGTATTTTAGCAGTATATTTTTATATTTTTATATTTAATGTATATGCTACAAGCTTAATTTTGGATATTAAATATATATACTAACACTGAAATACTTATCAGATTAACAGTCACCTATAATCCTTTTGGTTCTGTCAACACTTTCAAAGCTAAGTAGACTTCTGCAAGGAAGCTGCGGGTCCAGGGAGAAGGGAGACGTGGATCCCCACGAGCTGCAGCTCCCTTGTCCCCAGCTCTAGGTCAACTTAGGGAATTAAGTCGACCAAGGGTGTCTACATCATTTTTAGGTCGACTTAACAAATAGACTTAGCCGTTAAGTCAACCTAAAGAGTGGTAGTTATTAAGTCAACTTAGGGAAGCCCTTAAATCAATGAATGAAAACCTGGGGTGTGGACGCGACGTTCTTTAGGTCAACTTAAGCGTCCTTAAGTCGACATAACTTGCAAGTGTAGACATACCCTTTGTGCTTTTAATTCTCAAATCAGAGATCTTACCAAATATAAATAAATTATTTAAATAAAGTGCACTGAAGACTTAAAATTGGAATCTTTTCGACAACCTGCAATTTGGCTCTAAGAAGCTTTGATTGTACTGGAATACATTGGTTTGCTGGGAAGGTAAGTTATCTGGTGTGACAGACAGTGATTGGTGATGAGCCAAAAAATCTAATATATTTATTTAATCAATTAAGATATTGCAAATTACTGAAAAACTATCCACAGATAATGTTTTCATAAGATTTTTGCCCTATTGCTTGTTTAGGGGAAGTTTGAATAAAAATATTTCAATTTTGGGGTATTTATCCAAACTTCTTTTGAACGAACTAGTGGACCATAAGGTGGATAGAAAACTGGCTAGATCAATGGGCTCAGTGGGTAGGAATCAATGGCTCGATGTCTAGTTGGCAACTGGTAACGAGTGGAGTGCCCCAGGGATTGGTCCTGAGGCCGGTCCTATTCAACATCTTCATTAATGATCTTGCTGATGGGGTAGACTGCGTGCTTAGTAAGTTCACAGATGACACTAAGCTGGGGGGAATGGTAGATACTCTGGGGGGCAGGGACAGGATCCAGGGAGACTTGGACAAATTGGAACACTGGGCCGAAAGAAACCTCATGAGGTTCAACAAAGACAAGTGCAAAGTCCTGCACTTAGGACGGAAAAATCCCATGTACTGCTACAGGCTGGGGACTGATCGGCTAAGTAGCAGCTCTGTAGAAAAGGACCTGGGGGTTATGGTGAACGGGAAGATGAATATGAGCCAACAGTGTGCCCTTGTTGCCAAAAAGGCCAATGGCATATTAGGCTGCATCAGTAGGAGTATTACCAGCAGATTGAGGGATGTGATAATTCCCCTCTATTAGACACTGGTCAGGCCGCATCTGGAATACTGTGTCCAGTTTTGGGCTCCCCACTACAGAAAGGATGTGGACAAATTAGAAAGAATCCAGCGGAGGGCAACAAAAATGATTAGAGGGCTGGGGCACATGACTCATGAGGAGAGATTGAAGGAATTAAGCTTATTTAGTCTACAGAAGAGAAGACTGAGGGGAGATTTGATAGCAACCTTCAACTACTTGAAGTGTTGCTCCAAAGAGGAGGGAGCTAGGCTGTTCTCTAGGGTAACAGAGGACAGAACAAGGAGCAATGGTTTCAAATTACAGCTGGGGAGGTCGAGGTTGGATATTAGGAAAAACTTTCTCACTAGGAGGGTGGTGAAGCATTGGAATGGGCTACTTAGGGAGGTGGTAGAATCTCTATCTTTGGAGATTTTTAAGTCCCGTTTAGACAAAACCCTGGCTGGGGTGATTTAGGGGGAGTGGTCCTGCTTTTTAGCAGGGGGTTGGACTAGATGACCTTGTGAGGTCAATTCCATCCCTATTATTCTATGATTCTATGATTCTTGTCCTTTTTATGTTTGCCAAACTCAAATAACAGCTATTTCCTTTTTCTCATATAATCTACTATACTCAGAACAATAGAATTTATTGTAGTTCAGCCACACCATCTGGTTACTCCTACATTTACAAATAAAAGCTTTAATCTAGATTATTCCATAATTTGGATATATTGTTTTAAAAAAAAAGTGGTGGAGAAAAGCTATGGAAATTCTGTGCATCAGGGAAAGGCTCTGGAAAGCATCTGGAACCTTTCCCTGCTGCCTCCCCACTGCCAGAGCATTTCCTCACTGCTGGAGCTTTTTTGTGTGGCAGGGAAAGTCTCCAGCAGTGAGACCCTACATTTCTAAAAATAGCAATGTATACAGGTGGTTCTGTGCTTGGGTATGAAGAGAGCTGTGTTAGGTATATACCCGAAGGATTCAGGCATGTCTTTACTTGCATAAGTAATGCCTCGCCATTTATAGGTCTGGGGGTGGAGGTCTGCAGTAAATGTACTATATTCACTTCCATAAAGAATGTTGGGTGTGGATATACCGCATATAAAACCAGAGGCGGCCATTGGTTATGGGGGGCATCTCATGGCCTGGCTCCCTGCCGCATTGGTCCCTCCACCATTGGCCCTGGACACTGCCCCAGCCCTGGATCCCCCTCCACAGCTTCCACCCCCCTGCTCCATCTCTCCCCTGCTGGTCCAGGGCCCCAGGGGCCAGCTCCTCTTGTTGCTGACTGAGGCAGACGCGTTTTTTTGGGCTAGGTGAAGCAGATGATGGGGCCCCTTACTGCTTGGGGTCCTAGGCATGCTCCTGCTTTGCCTACCCCAAAAGCCACCTTTGTATAACACTGATGAAACTATTCATTGCATATAATTCATTCACTGTATTTTATGCTCTTTTCTGTTTGCAAACGGTCTGTGAATTGATCCTGGTTTTTTACAAATGTTCATAATTATTCAACAAATATTTTTATGAATATATTTAGCCTACTGATTTTTGTGAACTGTTTGCAATGAGTGTTCAATTGTATACTCAGTATAAGGAATCTGATTTGCATTCTGTATAACAGGTCACTCACAACAGGTTATATGGTTTCTCTTGTGACTGATCTAAAATTTATAAATGGGACAATGTCTGGGGTGGGAATGCAGAGCCTGACCTCTGGCCTACAATGTGTGGGGCCCTGGACATGGTCCCTATAGGCCTGTGCAGTAAACCATCTCTGTTTTCAAATACCAATTTTACAGATGTAACCAACACACAGGATAGTGGAATGGCCTTTTGCAAGATTTCAGTGGTAAGTTTTTACCTCTGTGGCAGAGAAACACTTGGCCTTTTCGGCTACAAGCTAAACACCCTCAGAGTGTGACTGTATACACCCAAACATGGTTTCCTATTTCCATGGACATTCAGCAAGGCTGTGTTCTGTCACCATCGTTCACTATGGACCTTGATTTGCTGATGGAAAAGCTTGAGGAGGCAGCTGTTGGTGGCATTGAGATGAACACCATTCTGTTTTGGGATCTTGAATATGCTGATGATACTGTCTTGTTGGTTCACTTTGGTGAATCTCCTTAGATGATGGCTGATCTGGTTTGGCAAGAAGCAGCATGCATGGGTCTGGTTATTAATCTCAGTAAAAAGTAAGACCCTAGTCATTACCATCAAACAGTATCCAGTTCCATGTTATAACCAGCTCAGTATGAATCTGTCCATACAGGATGCTGCCCAGGTGACAGCTGTCAAATGTTTGTGCATCATCCTAGATGGTACAGGAGGATGCTTGAAAGATATGATCTCTCATACAGGAGTATCTGCTACCATGTTTTGGCCTTTCATCACTCTATGTGGGGATGTCATGACACAGTGATATAAACTGTGGTGAATGGAAGTGAAATATGGTTGCACAGAAAGTCGGAAGAACCTCAGCTTTTCGGTGTCTTCATCACTTTCTCTATATCTAATGGCAGCACCAGATCAGAAATGAGGACAGTCGAAGCCAAACCAAGCAGCTGACTCCATCAGAACTTGTACAATTTCAGCACTTTTCTTGCTATGAACATATATTAAGAATGGCAGACCAACAAATTGCAACGCTTGTGTTCCAAGAAATGCTGCTATATGACCAGTGGCACTAAAAGTTTCAGGGGTGTGGCAAGATTGCCAGTGATGGATAGGATAGGTAAACAGCATCTTGCCAGAGACTGATCCAGGTGGTGCTTGATTTGTGAGAAAGCCAAATCCCTTTGTGATTTGGGATGATGATGATGATGAAGGATGGAGAAAGAGAGAAGATAAACAGCCTAATAAATGATGAGGAACCGACTATACACTCAGATTGCACCTCTAAGAGGCAAATTATGCCTTCACTGTACACATGCAAAACTTACTAAAGCCATACTTTATATCTGTACATTTCCTTATGTTAACAAAACCTTGATTACCATTGTATTGTACCATTACCATGTATTGATTTTTCATTTAGATTGTTTCACCAAGATATAAAAACTTTGTTCCAGGTTACTATTTGTGAAATCCCAAAGGCATAGTAGCTCAGCATATTTTTAATTTTAGATTGTATACTTTATGTTCATGTACATTTTAATAGCAATTAATTACTGACACCATTTTGTACGCATTTGCATTATTCATATTTTATTTCTTAAGGTTTTGTTTGTCATAAGGAACTATAACAGCACTGTTTTTCCAAAGTGATCTCAAGTCTGCACAATAAATTCTCTCTGTCAATTAATGTTTAGAAAGAGGAATGGAAGGTTTCTAATTCTTTTCTCATATCTTTCTCTTTCTTATAAATCTTTGAATTTCTAAGCCCTATTATTCCACCAGGGAACTGAAGGTGTTCAGGTTGCCCTCCAACATCAAGTGACTGCAAAAGGGATAGTGGCAGAATATTTTTGTTTCTGGTAAATTTTTCATTTGGAAAGTATACATTTTTGTATTTTTTTCATTTCTTATTATAACATAATATAATCAAATGTTCCTATTTATTGATTTATTATATTAATAAACAAAACTTTGTTGCCAAGCAGTTAGGATTCCTATATCCACAAAATAACTGACTCACACCCACGAAAGCAAGCAAATGAAAACATAGGCCAAAAAAACAGAATATAGCCACTTCTTGTCCATCCACAGGCAGACCAGACACTTTTCCATTGTCTCTGCTACTCTTCACTACAGACCACTCACTGTAACCTTAACTTTGACCCTTTTTTCCCCATCTACATACATTCCTTCAATAGATTTCTCTTCCTCAGCAGTAGCCCTGGGGTTGTGGTTGGTTGTGTAATGACAGGATAGTTTGGTAAAGAGTTAGAAGTCCAGTTAAAAAGGGAACAATAAATCTTTAGTTGGGACTGTGGTTCCTGATATGTAGGGTATGGTAGTTTTAGCCATGTTAATTGTGTGTCTCTGGGTGAAGGAGAAGAGATTATTTTACTTTTAGGTGGTTAACTTTTCATTTTCTTGCATTTATGGGTGCCTGACAGATACGTTGTGTGTTGTGCAATCCTAACTGCTTTATAATGACTATTTGTATATCAGCTTCCTTTGTTTTATTAATATTGACTTAAGAGTGGAGACGAGGAGATGTAATTCTTTGGAGGTGGAAGCACAACAGCTAATAGACACTATTTAATATGTCAGTCTCTGTTCAGAACACCTTTGCTATGGTAGGATAAAATCTGACAGAAAATCATAGTTCCTGGGGGAGATGGATTTTTCTGTTCCTGTAATTAGTCAACCAATCGGACTTTTGTGTGTTCAGCCCCAATCAAACAGTTTACATCTGTCCAGCCTTAGTCAGTCAGGATTATATGTATGACCCACAGGAATAAAATTTAGGCACATAATTTTTCACCTATAATGTGAATAATGGCTAAAAATGACCCTAAATCCAACAGAAATAGAAAAACAAAAAAACAAAAAAGAACCACAAGATCCTTGTTTTACCAATTCTCAGGTTTCATCCCAGTATTGAGTTTTGTATAGATAGAAACTGTTTTTAAGCTATATCAGGCAGCAATGAAAAGTAGGAGTGCATGGACAAATTTCAGTCAAAGCCAAATTTTCACAGTTTTCTAATAAAAAAATGTGTGAGAACAAACCACACCCAAACTACAACGATAATTCAAATGACATAAAAACTAATCCGGTATAAAATTTCACAGCTTTTGGTCATCAAGATTTACACATAAATTTGAGCTCTATTTTAAACCCATTTTAGATTGCAATTTGACCTGTAACAAAATTTATTTTTTATGTTTTATTGTTTTGATAGGTAATAGCATTGTTTATTTTTGAGCCTTTTATTTAGCCTTTTATTTATTTAAATTTTCACAGTTGCAGGAGTTTATGGGCATGTCAGACAATTATTTAATGACAATAGACATTGAGATTTAAAAAATTAAATCTTTAAAAATCACTAAAAAACTAACACCAACACATCTTGATATATGCAATGTAAATATCCTTAAATAAAAAAAAACATGCCTATTTTACTATTTATTCTCTTGTCCATTTGTAATAAGCCTAATTCTAGTGGACAAATCACTGAATTTTGCTGCTAATAAATTCACAAGCAACAGTTTTCTTACTTCACCTATCTGTATATTTAGATTATCAGTGAAAATATTTTTCAACATTCTGTATGTGTGCGGTAAAATCAGTGTTTATCAACATTTTCTGATAAACATTTAATCCATACAAACATAGCCATAGAGATGCTACCAGATGTCCCCATAATTATAAAAAAAATCTTAAAGCACAGCAAATATAATTGCATGGCAGTATTTCAACATCTCATTTTTTCATTTTTTCATGATTTTTGCTGCTTTTAATATAGCTGAACAGTCTCATTAGAGTACTTCAAATAAATGAAGACATTAGAAAGATCTGCTACATTAAACCAAGCATTCAGCTAAAGTGTGAGAGTAATGCTTAAAAAGCATTTGAAAACATACTTAGTGCCATAATTGAACAATGTTTAGGCTATTAAGGACTACAAAACATGGAATAATTACAGCCCATTAAATTTTGCTGTTATTAATTATCTTTTTTTTAAAAAAAGGAAAAGAAGTTAAACTTTCATTAATCATTGTGCTCCACTCAAAAATTAATAACATTATTGAAGTTCAAAAGAGGTAAGTTAAGAGTATATATCTTTTTGCCTTATGTGGCAGCCTGTATACTAACAGAATACATATATTGAGATTGATCCATTTATATGGGTGCAATTCCACTGAGATTATTCCCAGTTTTAATCTCACTATTTATATACAACATCGGCCCAATCAAAACACACTTCATGAGAGTCTGTGCTGCACATCTTAGAGGTACATCATAAAGTGCACAGCCCCTGAGGAAGGTGAGGCTAAGGTGTTTTTAAGTCATCTTTGTGCACTTTAAAAACAACAAGAGTCCTGTGGCACCTTAGGCTATGTCTACACTTAAAAAGTTAAGTCGACTCTGTTAAATTGACAACTTTTCAAGTGTAGACAGAGCCTTGGCTCCCCGCTGAGAAGGGAGCCACGGCTTCCTGCTGAGAAGGGAGCTGTGGTCCCCGGCAGAAGGGACCCATGGCTCCTTTCTCACCGGGACCCGCGGGTCCCGGCAAGAAGGTAGCCGCACTCCCTTCTTGCTGGGACCGGTGCAGGTCACGGGAAGAAGAGAGCGGGGCTCCCTTCTTGCCGAAACCTGCGCCGGTCCAGGAAAAGGGAGGACAGGCTGGAGCTCCCTTCTTTGTGGGACCTGTGTGGGTCCTGGAGAAGGGAGCTCCGCTCTCTTCTCCCCAGATTCATGCAAGTCTGCGCAAGAAGGGAGCTGCCGGGTCTCCCCCTTGGAGGTTCCCCTGTCCAGGGAGCACTGGAGAAGACAGCCTCTGGCTATCTGTGGACAGGAGATCCCTGGAAGTTCCCCTGTCTGTGGAGCACTGGCGGCTGTCTTCTCCGGCACTCCCCAGACAGGGGAACATCCAGGAGATTCCCCTGTCCGGGGAGTGCCAGGGAAGACAGTAGCCAGTGGCTCCCGGGACAGGGGAACCCCAGGGAAGAGAGCCGCCATTGGCTCTTTTCCCCGGGAGCCCTTGGGGCTCCCTTCCCCCCGAGCCGTGGCTCCCTTCCCCCAGCCCTCGGTTCACTTAAGGAATTAAGTTGACCTAGGGCATCCACACCTGTGTTAGGTTGACTAAATAAGAGTGATTTAGTGGGAGAGGTCCTGCTTTTTAGCAGGGGGTTGGACTAGATGACCTCGTGAGGTCCCTCCCAACCCTATGATTCTATGATTCTATGACTTAGACCTTAAGTCAACCTAACAGGTGGTAGTTATTAAGTTGACTTAAGGATGCCCTTAAGTTGACTTAATGAAAGCCCAGTATGGAGATGGAGTAATTTAGGTCGACTTAAGCATTCTTAAGACAATCTAAATTGCCAGTGTAGACATAGCCTCTGAGACTAACAAATTGCTTTGACGGGCTCCAACCCACTTCATCAGATGGACAGGACTCCTGTTGTTTTTGCTGTACACAGACTAACATGGCTACTCCTCTGGAATTTGTGCACTTTGTACCTCAAGGGCTGTCTTAAATTATGGCAGTCCCTTCACACTAGCCTATGGGTGAAAGCCCTATCCAGAATGTTCATTTCACTGCTGCTTTTGATGTGACTCCTTGAAAGCAAATTTACTGCTGTCTTTTGCAGTTCATGCTGCATGGAAATTCTCCCTCAGCTAGAAGTGGGGCTTGTGGAGTTCCTCTGTGAAAGAAAACAGTAATGCAGTGCTGTTGGTCTGCATGGCACTGAGCAGACCTGGATCATCCGGGTCCTGTTCTAATAAGAGCTCAAGATGTACCATGCAGCCAGCCATGATATGTTCATAATGCTGCAAGCAACACTGGAGAGTAGAGCTGGATCCATGTTTTCAGAATCGGATTGCAGACACACAAGAAATAGTGTGGAAACATTGAAAAAGGGCGTGAGTTGCTAGTAGCAACATTGAATGATGGCAAGGAAATGCACTGTCCCATGGGAACTTGAAAATTTACCCAAGGGACTCTGCACCCTTCTCCTTCAACCCTACCGTTGGGAGCTGACATGTTGATATGGTCGGATAGGTGCCCATAATGCACTGCTCTTACTGGAAAAAATTCAAAGAACCGTGTGCATGCTCCTTTGCGATACAAGGCACACTATGTACATGTGCATAAGCACTATACATATAGTGCTTTTGTTTTGCTGCAAAATCTTATTTTGGAAAAATTCTCTAATGTAGACAGTGCCTTACTCTTTACCTATGCAGGAGCACAAGGTTGTTTGTATTAGCTGTAAATGTTGGGAGGGTTTGGATTTACAGCCTATTATCACTTTTTAACCTCTATTCACATTCACTCTTCAATCACACAAATTGACACACTTGTTTCTAATTTATTTATTTATTTATTTTCTTAATCAGTTAACTCAGAAATTCTGACAAAGACAGGGGAGATCATTTCCCCTGCATTTACAATCTTGGGAAATTGCTCAAGATGGCACATTGTTATTCTTTTGCGTTACCATTTCAATAAACAGTTCTTATCAATTGCTCTTTGGCTTTCAAAAACAAAATTCAGCAAGACAGTTTGTTAATGAACAATATTGAGAACTGTAAGTCTATACACTATAAGGTCATGGGATGTTACATTGCAAAGATAGCCATCCTAGCTGGCCTTCTTTTAACCCTTTGTTTGCTACACAAAATTAAAATCTTACATTTAGAATGTTACATAATATCAGGAAGGCCTATAAGCTTACAATTTGCCATTTTACCTTTAATACTGTGTTTTAGGGAAACTGCCAGCTCTCCCAAACTCCCATATACCTTAGACTTTCTTCTTATGAGACCTTACCTACTAGCTTTGTGAATTTGTTACAGTCTATTTTTTGAAAGTCCATTTTCAACTGTCTCTATTTATTTATAAGTGTTTGCATCACACTGTTGTAGCCTGTGTTGCAAGTTTTGTATATGACAATATACTAAAAATGCTCATATGTTCCTTCATGCTTCAGCCACTGTTCCAAAGATACATGCTTCCATGCTGAAGATGTTTATTAAAAAAAATAATAAAATACATGAATTCAATTTGTGACTGAACTCCTTGGGTTAGAATTGTATGTCTCCTGCTCTGTGGTTTTTATTTCATGTTATGACCATCTTGGACTACAGCCCAGCAGATCTTGTTCAATTTAAGAACACTTTCACTGCAGATTTGACAAAATACAAAGAAGGCACTAATGTGAGATTTCTAAAGATAGTTAAAGCACTCAACCCAAGGTTTCAGAATCTGAAGTGCCTTCCAAAATCTGAGAAAGACCAAATGTGGAAGATGGTATCAGAAGTTTTAAAAGAGAAACACTCAAGTGTGGAAACTACAGAACCCGATGCAAAACCTGAACCACCAAAAAAGAACATCAGCATTCTGTTGGTGGCATCTGATTCAGACAATGATAACGAACATGCTGCGGTCCACACTAATTTGGATCATTGTTAAGCAGAACCTGTCGTTGGCAGGGAAGCATATTCTGTGGAATGGTAATTGAAACATGAAGGGAGGGACATATGAATGTTTAGCATATCTGGCATAAATACCTTGTGATGCTCTATAACAGTGCCAAGTGAATGTCTATTTTCACTTCCATGTGTCATTGTGAAGAAGCAGGCAGCATTATCTCCTGTAAATGTAAATGAATTTGTTTGTCTTGGTGACTGGCTAAACAAGAAGTAAGACAGGATAGACTAGCAGGCAGTAAAGTTTTTTTTTTTTTTTTTTTTTTTTGAGTGTAGTTATTTTCTTTTACATAATTCTACAGTTGTAAGTTCAACTTTTATGCTAAAGAGATTGCACTACAGTACTTGTATGAGGTGAATTGAAATAGTATTTATTTTATTTCTTTTTACAGTGCAAATATTTGTCATAAAATAAATATTAAGTAGGCACTATATTGTTTTGTAATTAAAATCAATATTTTTGAAAGTGTAAAAGCATCCAAAATATTTAATAAATAACATTCCATTATTGTTTATCAGCATGATTTATCATGCAATCAATCATGATTATTTTTGTAGTTCTGCAGTTAATCACAATACGTTTCTAATAATCACGATTATTTTTAATAATCAAAATAATAAAACAAATTTATTAGCTAAGGAAAGATATTGCTTACAAGTGCTTACAAGAAAGGAGGCACAGAAGTCAGAATTCCAAAGAAAGAAAAGAAAGAAAATGAAAAGATAAACTATAAACTAATTCCTGATTTAATTAATTTAAAATGAAAAAAGCCTTTTTTCAACATAAGAATACAGCACAGCGGCTGGATTGCTTCAACCTGGACATTCCTTCCCCCAATTGAGTTATGCCTTTGTGCCTTTGTTGTCTTTCTGCTTTTGTTTGTGCTTTTGTTGATACCTGACATCAGTTGCACCTTTCATCTCTGAAGAACTGACTTGGGGCGCCTTTCTGATTTGGAGCATGTTACAGAAATGTTATACAGCAGAATCTTATAACGTTACATACAATGTTGCTGCACATATTTTACCAGTACCTTAATGAGTTTTCAAATGATACCTGACAAGATATACTTTGTACAAAATGTATCATAGTCTTGTAGAAGTGGTGAACACAATGGTATAGACTGTAACAACTATAGAACTTACTCAGGCTCAAATTCATCAGACAGCCTCCTATTTAGCCATTGTCATATTAAGGACATAATTTCAGAATGTGATGTGGGCTCTCAGTTTCATTGTCCTCAGTAGAGCTGAAGAAGCAGTGGACCTTTTCAGATTAGGCCCCATATAGGCTAATACCCTTTTTGCATCCTGCTTATATATATCTACCCCATTCTGCATCCATGCAACCATCCAGACAAACTTTAACAAGTCTAGAGTTGGCAGAGTGTGGACGGCCAAAGAGGATAATTCTAGCCTTTAAAAATGTGGTAGTAACAGAATCTCTCCAAAACCACAATTATAAATTATCTGTAAAAATCATATGTTGGTTGACTATCTCCCCTTTTATTGGCAGCAGGTCTTTGATTTTATTTTGCTGACATTAATGAATCAGTATATTATGCAATAATTGGATCGTTGTTAGTTATAATCATTATATTGAACCAAACAATAAAAATGCTTATTTACAGTCACTAAGTGCTCTGGTTTGGAGCATTCCTACCACTATTCTAACTTGTCTTGTAAGAAATAGTAACTCAGGACTTAGGAAATTCAATCTAAAATGCTTCAGAGATGATTCAGTCAAAAATGTCTTTACGGCACAGCTGGTGGAACTGCACAGAAAGCAGGTGAACACACTGCATTTGACCATCCTGTCTTGAAAGAACAAGCAACCTTACCTGCTACACCTCCCTAAGGGGGAGGAGGAGGGAGGAAAGACCTGTTTATTTTATTGTCAAATAATAATTTAATGGAAGTTTGAGGTTTGATTCTATGTGTGATAAATGCTGAAAACAAATTAAAAGAAGAAAATCCCTCCAGAAACAAAATCTGTGAGAATATAAGCAGGTTAAAAAAATAATATATTTTATAGAGTCCACTTAAATGGTTCATATTCAGATGATTGCAATTGAAAAAATATTTATAGTTAGAACCATATGGTACCTTCTCTTCCAATAACTCAGATTTTGGCATCATCAATGATCCCTCTCAGTCGAACATGATCTCTTTCACAGGTCTGGTGACTGCAAATTCTGGTCCTTGAGCAGGAGACTCATTGGCAGACATTGCAGATGGTCTTCGAAGGTAAAGTCAGGCCATGCTAGCTACATGACATTGCCTGTCCTTCCTTTTCTGGCCTTTTTCTGAGATCAAGGCAAAGCAATTTCCCTCAAAAGTAGTCGGTCCTTCTCTGACAAATCTTTGCCCGCTTGCCCTGTCTTGGACAATTATCTCCCAGGGTGTGATGTTGATATCACATGTCTTGATGCTTGTCTTTAAAGTAATTCTTTTGGCCTCCCCATTTCCTTTCTCCTTTGGTGAGTCAGGCATACAACAGTTGTTTTGGTAGGCATGCATCAGGCATTTGCACACAATGACCATTCCACTTCAGCTGGGGCTGAATAATCTGGGCCTCAACACTAAAGGTGTTGGTCTCTGTGAGAATCTTCACACTTTGAGTATCTTCTTGGAGAAAGACAACAGAGTCCAGTGGCACTTTTAAGACTAACAGATTTATTTATCGCATGAGCTTTCGTGGGAGAAAATCCCACTTCGTCAGACACTTTGAAGATGGGAAACTTACAGAATGGGAGGAAATTAAATGGAGGGGAGTGTATGACATA
>ML686006.1:6037713-6109395 GCA_007922175.1 Pelusios castaneus | reverse complement strand
GCATGCTTAAGCGCTGCAGCCCCCATCGCCACACGAACCCCTGCAGCTGGACTAGGGGGCTGGCCCCGGCTGCCCTCGCCAGTCCAGGGGTCAATCCCCCAAGCCGCCGAACCTGGCAGCTCCAATATATGTCAATTTCACTGCTCAGCTAGAGCAGTGAAATTGACATATTTGACAGCTCCAATGTCCCAGAGTGGCCCGGTTTGGCATTCTGGGACATTTCCGGAGGCTGTCACCAGTGCAACAAGTGTCCACACAGGCTGTACCACAGAACAATTGTTCCATGGTAAGCCTTACCACCCTCATTTGGGTGGTTTACATGTTGCGTGGCAAGAGGGCTGTTGCCGCGCAACAAGAAGCTATTGTGTGTGGATGCTTTGATTGTTATCGCGCGGTAAGGAGCCTTACCGCGCGATAACTCTGTAGTGTGTACAAGGCCTGAGTTGTGCACAGCAGCTACTGGTGGGCCCAAATCTCTGAAAGTCACAGAAAGTGCTTGCAAACTACCAAGTTTCAGACTATAACATTAATGCGTTTAGAGGTGTTTATAAAGAAATTCCTTCCTTCTCAGAATGTATGTCAGAGCTAAGAAGAGGATGTTGATTCTTTTTATCTCTGAAGAACACCATTTGTCAAACTGCATTGAGGCTGGTATTGTTTTAGTATCTCAGGATTTGCTCTTCCTGAACCCACAGACCATTTTAGCATGTTTTAATCATACCATAGCCACAAAAATAATGATGCAGTGTGGGGACAGCTGGTTAAACTAATGTATCCAGTCTGATGCTGTGTTTTGGGGGGTTTTTTTGTGTAAATAATACCTTACATTAAAGTTGCTAACATCTTATAAAAACATCTTTGGAAGTTGTTTTTAAATAATGTAGTGCAGATGGCTCACACAACAGTAAACTGTCATTGAAATGAAATGGAATCGTATTACCAGTTAACAATGCTCCCACAAAGTAAAGTTGAAATTGTTTAAAAGTCAAAACAGAGGCTGCAAGCTAAAACATAGTGTATCAGACATATTTTAGAGAATTCTACTTTTTTCTCCATTACAGTTAAATGAACACATTCTTCTCTTGGAATGTTATATGTTCTACATTTATAGGAAAATCAACAGAAAGAGCGTCACTGTTAATAACTTACTTTACATATGTGCTTCCAAGTAGCTAGCCACATTAAAAAGAAACAAACAAACAAAAAATGATGCTAATAAAACAAACTGTCCTACTCTTTCTCTCTCTTATAAAACGGTCTCCACAACTTTAGGGAACTTGATTGTAATGCTGGTTTTGGTGGAAAACCTTCTTCGACCTTCTATTCATATCGTCTTGATAACTTCATAATCACTAAATTGCTCTGCAAATCTGTCATCATTTACACCACCCCCAGAGTTAGCAAGTGGGAAGAAAAAAAGACAAAGAAAATCTGAAAACAGAATTTATAACATAAATTCAGTCATACTTTCGTTCACATTGTGCCTGCCTTTTATCTACACCCTAAATCCTCCATAATTCTCTTTAACCTTCTCTACATCAATCCAATCAATTACATTGCAATGGTGAGGTGAATCTGCCCTGTTTTGGTTGTATACCATTACCCCCAATATCCTTTGCAAACATTGTAGCTACACTACAATGTGGGTATATATGCCACAGCTATTTACAGCAGACACATAATTGACAACTGCATACAAATTAAGATACTTTAAATAGCATCTGATAATTAGGGGTGCATCAACATTTACAAGTTAGGGGATGTGGGCTGGCTCCCTCCGAGACAGGCAAACCACTAGCAGCTCATCCCGGGGATAGCCAGCCCTCCGCAGGGCTGGTTCTCCCAGAGACCGGCAAACCGCTGCTGGTTCTCCTGGCTCCCTTCTCCCCAGGACCGCTCAGGTCCCAGGGAGAAAGGATCACGGGCTCCCTTCTGGCCGGGACAATGGGATCCTGGGGAGAAGGGAGCCCTGCAGTCCCTTCTGCGGGACCTCACTCCGGTGGACAGGGGATCCACAGGGATCCCCTGTGGGCTGGAGACCTGTGCCAGAGAAGGGACCACAGGGTTCCCTTCACCCCGGGACCCCATTGTCCCAGTCAGAAGGGAGCCCCACAGTCCTTTCTCTCCAGGACCGTGGCTCCTCTGGCAGGGAAGCCGCGGGTCTGGGGATAACAGAGCTGGGGCTCCCCAGGGGACAAGGGAAACACGGTGGCTCCCTTCTGCCAGGGAGCCATGTGGGGCTCCCTTGTCCTCCCCACCCTAGGTCAACTAAATTGACTTAGGGCTTCTACACTGGCTTAAGTTGACTGAAGAAGCCGACTTAAGCTCTAGTTCGAATTAAAATGAGATATTATTAATTCAAACTAGTTTTTCCTTAATTCGACTTAAGGAACAGCTTAAGTTGAATTAAGGAAAGCCCAGTGTAGATGTGGAGTAAATTAAGTCAAATTAAGTTGACTTAATTTCTAAGTGTAGATGCACCCAGAGAACACTTGTAAGCCACAAATATTCTAGTCTCCAGCCTTCACGTTACATCTGGCAGAATCTGTTGGTGAGTTCAGGTATCCTGGGTGAGAAGGGGAGACAGGGGACAGGGAAGTGTTAGTACCATTATACAGGGCACTGGTGAGACCTCATGTGGAATATTGTGTGCAGTTCTGGCCCCCCATGTTTAAGAAAGATGAATTCAAACTGGAACAGGTACAGAAAAGGGCTACATGGATGATCTAAGAAATGGAAAACTTACTTTATGAGAGAAGACTAAAGAGCTTGATTTATTTAGCTTAACCAAAAGAAGGGGCTGAGAGGAGATATGATTCCTCTCTATGAAGACATCAGAGGGATAAATACTAGAGAGGGAAATAAGTTTTTTAAGTTAAGTGCCAAAGTACACACAAGAACAAATGGATATAAACTGACCATCAGCAAGTTAAGGCTTCAAATTAGATTAAGGCTTCTAACCATCACAGGAGTGAAGTTTTGGAACAGCCTCCCAGGTGGAGCAGTAGGGGCAGAAAACCTAACTTCAGGATTGATCTTGATAAGTTTATAGAGGTAGGGCCGTCCCTAGAGGGGAGCGGGGCCCAGGGCCAATCAGCCGAGGCGGGGCCTTGCTCCTCTGCCCCCCCATGCTGGTGGGGAGTGCGGCAGGCCGGCTCACTCCACCCTCCATGGACTCTGGTTGCCCCGGGGAGCCAGCCCCGGAAGCAAGGCTGGGAGCCGCAACCCCAGGCTGGGAAGCCAAGGCCGCGCGCTTGGTGGTGCGGAGCTGCAGCCCAGGCAGTGGAGAGCCGAGGCCGCGGTTCTGGGCAGTGGGGAGCCAAGGCCACCCCTGGCCCCAGCTTCCGTCACCCCAGCCGCAGCTGGGACCCCAGGCTGCCACGGCTGGTGCCCCAATCGGGGAACCGAGGCCCCCACCGGCAGCCGACCCCGGTCGAGGCCACGGCCAGGGATCCTTCCTGGCCGCATGTGGCCCTTGCCAGAGGTGTTGAGCAGGCTGCTCCTCCCCTCGGCCTGCATGCTCTGCCATGGGGGTGGGGAGGAGGGCTGGCATAGGGGCCAGGGGAAGTGCCCCGGCCTGCCCCGCTGCTTTCGGCTCACAAGGCAGTGGGGAGCAGGGGGAAGCACAGCTGTTGGGGGGCCCACGTAACCTCGGGGCCTGGGGCGATTGCCCCGTTTGCCCCCCTCCCAAGGATGGCCCTGTATAGAGGGGATGGTATGATGATTTTCCATACGATGACATGTAGCCAATGTGAGACTGCTAGTAGCAAATATCTACAAAGACTGGTGATGGGGCACTAGATAAATTGTTTTCCAGGTGTCTGGCTGGTGTTTCTTGTCCAGATACACAGGGTCTGACTGATTACCATATTTGGGGTCAGATTGAGAGTCTCTAGGGGGTTTTTGCCTTCCTCTGTACACGGGGAACAAGTCACTTGCAGGTTTAAACGGGTATAAATGGTGGATTTGAAGTCTTTAAACCATTATTTGAGGACTTCAGTAACTAGTGAGAGGTTAGGGATCTATTACAGGAGTGAGGGGGTGAGGTTCTCTAGCCTGCAATGTGCAGACAGTCAGCCTAGATGATCATGGTGGCCCCTCAAAGTCTCTGAGTCTAACTATGAAGTTTGAAGGCAGGTGCACAGTCATACTACTTCACCAGATTGTTGATGCTTTGGTCTTGCACTGGACTACTCATTTCTAGAACATCTTAGAAGTTGGAATCATGAGCCTCTAGGAGGAAAGAAGGTTAGGAAATTGGTCTTTTAGGGGAAAGATAGGAAAACAATGATATCTGCTTTGGGAAGTGGCTGTTGATCTGGGAAACGGTATGTTTTCTGTTTATGCAGCATACCCTGCTATGGAGAGTATCAAGTTCAGTATGTTTTCATTGCAGTGTATAGATCCGGAGATTGCCTGAGAAAAGACCATGAGATCCCTGTTACACAAGATGTCCTAGGGCTAGAGTAAAAGACAGAAATGTCTTCTTCATGGTTTTTCGAGTCCCCAGAAAACAAGGGCCTAATATTAATGCCATACATCTGAATCAGGCTTTAAGAGTTGGCAGATTAGCCGTTTATGTATTACTGTCTTGAAGTGAAGTTTTTTTGAGAAACATAACAGTTTTATTAATCTCAGGATTTGCCAAGAAACTGTCTGCAAACCTGAAAAATCAGGATAAAAGTGTGGGGGGGAAGAGGGGGAAAGGCTTTTTTCACATTTAATACATAGTAATATGTTCTCTCTGATGATTTAAAGTATTATAATAATACATCTGTTTAATATCATGGAGTTTTTTTAGTTTCTGAGCAAAGAATTTTCCAACACAGTTTTCCACAAAGCCTTATTCATTTTCTTCTATTGTTACTTGTTTCATTGTTTTTGTAAACAGCCAGAGCTGTATTGAACATTTTTTGCCTTCTGATTGTAATGTTAAGAAGTCAGCCCTCCCTACTTCTGTTTTTACTACCCGATCTCCTGAACACCATTATCTTGAATGTCATCAGCAAGCAGTGAGCAGTATTTCTGGGAGTTTTGTTTAACTGAAATTGTAATGTTTTTCCCCACAACATCTGCCTCCTGGCAGTGATATTCCAGGGCCATGATCTCTGAGCCAGTACACACTACTCAGCCTGAACTTCACATTAATAATGAACTTTGAAAAATTAACATGTAAGGTAAGTCAACAAGTAAGTACATTTATTGCAAAAAAGTTAACACCTTCCCCTCTTTTTTTCTTCCTTCTGAAAAACTGAAAATGTGTTTATATTTTTAATGAGGAATTTGCAGTTTCCAAAAATTCATTTTCATAGCTGGTAGAATTTGTTTTCAAATTTCAAAATCTGAACAGTACTTTTTCTAAATTTCAAATGAATTTTGCATGCTCCCACGGGTTTGCTGTTACTTAGTGAATAATTCACAGTGTTCCCAGGGGAAAATGTTGCTCATAAATGGCAGTTGCTCTTACAAAGTGTTTATGCAAATGAGTATTTATAGTAGTAAGTTATAATTCCTTTGTCCAATAGCTAGACAGACTGTCTCAGACTGTTTTGATAAAGGACACATATCAAAAATGTAGGTCAATGGTTGGCTTAATGCCTGCTTTATTGAGATTGGAGTCAAACAAATCATTCAGGGTGTATGAGTGTTGCTAGCTGCCATAAAGTATAAGACAGACCCACACAACTATAGATAATTAGGCATGGCTCACAAACTGAGTACACACACCTCACAAAAAAAGAGACAGAGTTCCCAACTGATGTCTCTTTGGGACACTCAATTAGAACCAGATTAATGGCCCCTTACCAAAACCAAAGAAGTAAAATACTTGACTAAATCAATTAGAAAGTTAGGAACAAATGATTCAAGGCAGACAGGCCTCTGATAGTTTTAGCTTTCACTGTAAATAGAAAAACAATACTGCTCTTGTAAGCACGGGATAAGATATTGATCCCTTTTTTTCTGGCACCAGTGTCCTTTTTTGATACCATCATCCCTTCTCTCTTGAGACTTAGCTGATGTCCAGAGCAATGTTCCCTCTAAGGTTTGGCGGCTTGTGTGCAAAATTTTCAAGCCGTGTGCAAAACTTTTTCTGAATAAAATTTTTGTGTAAACTCACACGACAGAAATTATAGGCATTAATTGAAGTTAAAGTAATTGTAAATAGAATTAATTAATTGTGTTTAATTGAATTTGAAGGAATTTTGAATTGAAATTTAATTTTTAGAAAGGTTTTTATTTAAAATTAATTTTTTAAAAGTTTTTTTTAAAAAAGGAAGGAAAGAAAGAAAGAAAGAAAGAAAGAAAGAAAGAAAGAAAGAAAGAAAGAAAAAGGAAGACAAAGAAGGAAAAAAGAGAAAGAGAGGAAGAAAGAAAAAAGAAGGAAGGCAAAGAGAAAGAAGGAAAGAAAAAGGAAAGCAAAGGAGAGAAAGAAGGAAAGAAAAAGGAAGGGAGAAAGAAAGAAGAGAGAAGGAAGGAAGAGAAAGGGAGAGAAAGAAGGAAGGAAGAGAAAGGAAGAGAAAGAAGGAAAGAAGAGGAAACAGGAAGAGAAAGAAGGGGGAAGGAAGGAAGAGGAAAGAAAGAAAGAAAAAAGAAGGAAGAGAAGAAAGAGGAAGGAAAGAAGAGAAAGAAAAAAAGGAAAGAAAAAGGAAGACAAATAAGGAAAAAAGAGAAAGGAGGGAGAGAAAGAGAGAAAGAAAGAAAAAAGAAGTCAGGCAAAGAAGAGAAAGAAGGAAGAGAAAGAAAGAGAGAAGCCAAGGCCGCTGGTGGGGGAGGACCCTACCGCGGCCCTGGGAAGCCGCCGGTGGGGCGGAGCAGACCCCAGCCCCGGAGGCTGATCCCAGCCCCATGCTGGGAGGCCGAGGGCGTCGGATGAGCCCGGCCCCGGGCTGGGAAGTCGAGGCGGTTGGCGGGTGGGAGCCCGGGATCCCACCGCGGCGGCAGCCACGCCGCTGCCCCGGCCACGTGGGGCAGGCAGGCAGGCCCACGCACCTGAGCCAAGCCTGAGCCTGCCTGTCCCACCCTGGGGGCGGGAAGGGCCAGCCCAGAGGCCGGGCGCAGGCCGGGTCTGCCACGGCAAAGCTGGAGCCCCGGGGGTCTGGAGGGAGCAGCAGGGGCTGCTGGGCTGCGCGGGGGTCCTTCAGTGCTGCGCAGGGGATGCGATGGCCGCTGCACGGCCACGCACCCACGCAGCTTAGACGGAACACTGGTCCAGAGCCTTGTGAGTCATTGTTTCCAGTGAATGGATCAGTGATGTGTAGTGTGGGTATATTCTAAATGAAACTTGCTTTTGTAAGCAAGGTCTGAGTGTCTGAGGACACTCACCTTGCTCAGTCATCTAAAAGGCAGGAGGGCGGGGAGTCCTTGCATGGGCTTTGTATTTGCATGGACTTTGTATTTGCATGAGTACAATTCTGTATTTTTGCATAATTTCACTGTATATGGATAAACCCAACCAGGTGAAAGACATGAGACGAAATGGTTAGCAAGGGTGGTTTGGGGTCATAAATCACTTTTATGTGAATTTCAGGGGCAATGAAAAATTGTCCTTTGATTATATGAATAAATGACAGCAGAACTATGTTTATGCTGTTCTGATGAAAAATTCATTCTCACCTAAACAGCGCTCAAAATGATGGCAGACGATTCTCCAGCATTATAACAGTGGGCAGGAAGCAGTTGAGGGGGTTTCCTGCTGAGAGTGCACTAGCCCTGACAAAGGGCTGCCCTCAGACATGGATTAACACTCTTCTCCCATTGTTAAAAGGTAGAGTTAATGATTCCTTTGGGACTCTTCATTTTGAAGCAGGGACATTGCCTCTGTGTCAGCAGAAAGGTTTTTTCTATAAGCTGAAATTCTCAAAGAGTTGAAATCACTAGAGAAACTGGGAAAATTTGACTGCCAACCAGCAGAGAGGAGCCAGGAGTGGTTGAAGCCTGAAGATGGTGAAAGCCATGAGTGGTTGGCACCAACAGACAGTGGGAACCATGAGCAGTCAGCATCAGCAGTTGACAGGAACCAGCGGACAAGGATTTGGCAAGACCCAGAGGTGGCAGAAGGCAGTCACTGAGTGGGCTTGATCAAGCCCACTTTTGGCAAGAGCCTACAGGAGGGGATTGGCTGAGCCTCCCAAACCAGTGCTGTTTGGATATTTTATTCCTCCTTTTATTACATTCAGACCCTGTGTTTGTGAGAGGGGAAGTGTTGCCTTTTAGGGAGCCCAGGGGATAACGTATGACTTCCCAGGAGACTAGGTGGGGCTTGAGCTGGTTTTGTGTTGTATCCTTGGCTATGTCTACACTAGAAAAGTTAAGTCAACTTTGTTAAGTCGATTTTAATAAGGTCGACTTTAAGTAGACTTAAAGTCAACCTTATTAAAGTCGACTTAACAACGTGGACTAAGTTGACTTAGCTTTAAGTCGACTTAGTCCACTTTGTTAAATCGACGTAACCACCCTTAAGTCGACTTAATAAAGTCGACTTAAGGGTTACTCCATGTCCACACCGTCCTTAAGTTGACTTAAGGAGTCAACTTAAGGGTTAAGTCGACTTAATGAGTGGTAGTAACAAAGTCAACTTAAGTTTTCATTAAGTCAATTTAAAGAATTTCTTAAGTCGACTTAATGAAAGCCTTGTGTGGATGTGGCTTAATTTAGGTCGACTTAAGCCTTCTTAAGTTGATGTAAATTGCCAGTGTAGACATAGCCCTTGATAGGAATCCCTAGATATAAAACCTGGACCTTAGCTGCTGCCAGCTCTGCCTGGTAGAAGAGTTGCACTTTATTTACATACATATATTCATCAGTCCTGAAATGAGATGTTCAAACAAGCATGAGAGGCAATCCCTTCTATCAGAAATCTCAGTCCAACACCAGATAGCTGCTCTTCCTGAAAAATGTAATCAGAGTCAAAGGCAGAGAGCAAATTCTCCTGCTCCTTGAATGATTCCCTTTTTCCCAAAGCTGCCTCTGTGCAAAAACAAAACAAAAACCTTGTAAAGCCCCAAACTAACACCACAGCTCATCTTCTCAATGGTCAAAATTTCTTTGTTTGCTAAGAAAAAACACTTGGAAAACTATGTGTAGCAGCACCAGCAGAACAATATTCATTTGATATTTACTAATATTTATTATTTATAAGAACAGATTGTTGAAAACTACTCTAGAAAAGGGAGGCGGGTCTTTCTGATTCAAAGGTCAGACACACAGAGGGCCAGCAGGAAACAAAATTTATTTTTGGTTACTCTTACATCTACCATCTTGCCTGTGTGGTGACCTTAGTGGCAGCAAAAGTGCTGCCCAACAGATGATTTAATGGAAAAAGACTGGATGGAGATTAATGTAATAGTCATAGAGTACATTTCACTATTAGAAGATATTTTATAACTTGTATGTCAGTTTAATCTATGCAACTCATTCTTATTTTATATACAGATATCAACCTGGAAGTTTTTAAAATGATAAAACTATCAACTGATTCACCATCTTCCTTCACTTTCAACATTTAAGTTGATGTTTTCCTTACAAATTCAACCTCATTTTTTAATCTCCTGTTGACAGTCCTTTTTTAATATAATACAACTGTGCAGCTCTTACACATATATATTTCCTTGTGTTTCTAGCTTTAGGTTCAACTTGAAATTTGGCTGGTAAAAAACTAGTACGGGATGCATTGTTGACCCAATGAACTTACAGGTAACAATTTGAATAAAAAGGCCCCTTTTAAATGTATGTATGTATTGAGAGAAACCAGAAAACACCACAGTAATGGGAATATTGAAACAGCTTGGATACTTTTCTGAAAAGGAGGTTTTATATAAGAAGAGTTTAGGTTCTATCACATTACAGTTATGAAAAATGATAATAGTTCTTTATGTGACCATTTTCAAAGACTAGAGGGGTAGTCATGTTAGTCAGTGTACAGCAAAAACAATGAGAGTCCTGTGGCACCTTAAAGACTAACAAATTTCTTCAGGCATAAGCTTTTCCACTGTGTCAGATGTAGTGGGTTGGAACCCACAAAAGCTTATGCCTGAAGAAATTTATTAGTCTTTAAGGGCATATCTACACTTGCAACTTAGGTCGACTTAAAGATGCTTAAGTCGACCTACAGAACGCCGCATCCACACCTAGCTTTCATTAAGTCAACTTAAGCGCTTCCTTAAGACGACTTAATAACTTCCCCTCTTTAGGTCAACTTAACACTTAAGTCAACCTGTTAAGTTGACCTAAAGTTGGTGTGGACACCCTAGGTTGACCTAATTGCTAAGTCAACCTAGGGCTGGGGAGAAGAGAGCCGGGACTTGGGGGAGCTATGGCTTGGGGATGGGAGCTATGGCTCGGGGGAACTGTGACAGGGGAAAAGGGAGCCATGGCTCGAGGGAGAACTATGGCTCCTTTCTTGCCGGAGAGCTGTGGCTCCCTTCTCTCTAGGGTATCGCGGCTCTCCCCTGAGCCGTGGCTCTCTTCTCCAGGGGAGCCACAGTTCCCATCTCTCGGGGAGCTACGGCTCCCTTTTCCCCAGCCGCAGCTCTCTGTTCCCCAGCCGCAGCTCTCTGTTCCCCAGCCGTGGCTCCCCTGAGCCGTGGCTCTCCATTGATCTAGCACCTGCCAATGTGGACACAGGCAGTTGACTTATGTTTCTAGTATAGACTCTCTAAGTCAACTTAACACGGTTGACTCTGAGTTGACTCACGGTTGACTCTGAGTTGACCTTGTTAAGTTGACTTAACTGAATCGACTTAGCTTTTCAAGTGTAGACAAACCCCAAATGCATGATGAGCCTGTGAGAAAATGTATCTTTTTCAAAATAAATTTGATATACTCATAGGGCTGGATCTTCTTCTTACTTAGCCTACTGTAAATCAGGAATAACATCCCTGAAGTCAGTGTAATAGCACTGATACTAAGCCATGACAGGAAAAAGGAGAATCAGGCCCACACAATTTACTTTGAGGCACATGTTCAATCTTTTGAAGATCAGTTGCTTGTTATTGAAGAGCTAAGTATTAATTATTATTATTAATTAATAAGTATTCATTGTTATTATTGTTGCATCTGATGAAGTGGGTTGGAGCCCACGAAAGCTTATGCCTGAAGAAATTTGTTAGTCTTTAAGGTGCCACAGGACTCTCATTTTTTAAATTATTATTAATAAAAAAGTGACTACCACTCTGTATGCAGTACCTTATTTAGAAAATTCACCACTCTGACATAGTTTAAAAAAAATCATTTAGATCTACAAGATCAAAACCCAACTCTCACGATTTTTTCTCTTTATGTTTCCTCTATCAACAAGGAATAAATAGTATATTTACTAAGCAAAGTAATGTGAATTTTCTTCTATCGTCTATCACAGTAATCCAGTGTAGGATTTTCTGTAGAGAACCCATCACCATACATTCTAAGTCCTTGAATTCACATTTCCCCCTCATGGTTTTGCCCTATCTATTTAAATCATTATCTATTGAGTTGATAACTGAATGTGTGATTTTTAAAAATTATATCCTGTAAACCAGTGGTTCCCAAATCTTTGTGGCTCAAGGGCCAAGGTGTCATTTTTGCAGCCCACTCTCTGCCGCCACTGCAGCCAGACGGTCGGAGATCAGCAAGAAAGCAGCCTCCTCACTGATCTTCCGTCACTCTGGCTGTAGCCAGAAAGCTGTAATGTCCTGTAGCCCTGTGTACTCCGCTTGGGTAGTGGAGTGGCTCCTTTATGCAGCCAGGGGAATGGAAATCAGTGCTCCCTTCCCTCTAGCTCCAGCATGGACCTCAGCACCTAGGGACCCAGAAGCATGCTTTGCTCACTGCTGGAGCCAGGGGAAGGAAGTGCTGATCTCTTATCCTGATGGCTGCAGCACGGAGACGGGTCTTTTAGCCCCAAGGAAATATGCTTCCCCTGGATCCTTAGGCAGCAGCTCTGTTCTGTAGCTAGTAGGGGGGAGCTGCAGGCCACTTTGAAAGCCCCCATGGGCCACTTTTGGTCTCCAGGACACGAGTTGAGAACCACTGCTTTAAACTATATAAAATGGACCTTGTGTCTTCTCTCACACTGGTTTAATGATGTTGACATTAATGATGTTTTACCAGAGTAAAACCAGAGAAAAGTCAAATCCAAAATGTGTCCTTTCTTCTCTTTATCTCATCCTTGCTTTGTTTTCTATAGGAAAATAAAAATCTTCTTTAAACAGTTAAAGCTAACAGCAAATTGAACAAAAATAGCTACTCAAAACCTGCATATTTTAAAACACAGGGCAAAAGGACAAAATTCTCAAAATAGAACCAGCCAAAATCGATTGAGTAAGAAATGTTATCTTCCAAACTTATTAAAGTTTATTATAAATTATAAAATATGATTAAAAATACTTGCAAAATGATTTAGAACTTGAAATATTTTGGGGTGCATGAGAAAAATATTTTAGCTTAACATTTTATTCATAGGTGTTATTTCTATTTTTTTCATAGTGAAATAGTTTGAAATACTCTCATACTAAATATGAAGCTCAGTCACACAGTTGTTCATACAAGCTAAGAAGGCAATATAGGATGTGCCCGTACAGAGAGATCAGGAAGAACATACAACTGGTAACCACAGATGCCATGGTACACCCCATACTGGGTGAGGTTTACCCAACTGGCAGAAAGCAAAATTCAAATCAAGTCCAAAATTGCCATGCAAAATTATTCTAGTTCACATGAACAGTTCCAGATCTGAAGTCATCCCCAAACTGTTCCCAGATGTCTTCATTCTAGTTGTACACTTTGTTATAAAGTCATGCTCTGAGCCTTTCCAGGAATGTTCTGTCCCTCGACTTTGTTATTCAGTATTCCAGTAAAGGAGATAGATGACTTCCAGATATTACATGACTGTGTTTGGCTGAGTGAATTAAAGGTTGAGCCTGTCAGAATATGCATGGATTTTCCATTTTCCATCCCAGAAAAGTAAAGGCCAGCCCCAGATAAGACTCCAAAAATTAGTTTAATCCAGTACCTTTAATTATACACACTTCTAGGAAAGTGTATCTTAAAAACTGAATTTCGCTAACTTGTACTTGTAGATGGCTAATACTAAAATAAGTTTGAGATTTCTTAAGAGTAGAATTTTCTGATGAAAATTTTACTCATCTTCCAGGTTTGATAATAAAATGTCTGAGCAATAGGCTCTGGAGAAGAAATCATTGGCAGAGGGGTAAAAGGATGTGAAATATTAATTCTGATATTTAAAAAATCTCCAGACACTTATCGGTTAATGTCTATGAAGGGTGATAGCCTCTCCATCTATACTAGCTACTGTTCCAGCCTGTATACTGGGACAGTGTCCATAACCTCTCTATACCAAGTTCACAGAGGCCATTGGTTCTGCTTCAATGTAGATTTGTAGCTTCACCCCAGGTCTTCTCCCAGTGTTGCTTTCAGTGCTAGACTATGTACAGTTTGTGTAGAAGCCTGTTCTGCAATGTGCAGGCTGGCCACTGCATCAGGAAACCTCAAATTCAGCCCCAGTGTAGGACTTAAGTGGTACAGAGCCTTGCCCACAACATGGATGGAAGGAATTTTACACTTAGTGAAGTCGTCCTTTTCTGTCCATGGACAACTGTCTCCTCAAAAGTGAAAGGAAAAGGCTGGATTTATATTGCAATAGGCACATGGGCTATGTCTACACTGGCAATTTAAGTTGACTTAAGGAGGCTTAAGTTGACTTAAATTAAGCCACGTCCACACTAGGCTTTCATTAAGTCGACTTAAGAAATTCCGTAAGTCAACTTAATGAAAGCTTAAGTCGACTTTAGAACTACCACTCATTAGGTCGACTTAAGCCTTCTTAGGTCAACCTAACCCTTCTTTGGGTTGACCTAAGCCCATTGTGGATGCATAAGTCCATTTTGTTAAGTCAACCTAAGGGCAGTTAGGTTAACTTAACAAAGTGGACTAAGTCGACTTAAAGTGTTGCCACTTGTTAAGTCGACTTTAATAAGGTCAATTTTAAGTCGACTTAAAGTCGACCTTATTAAAGACGATTTAACAAAAGTCAACTTAACTTTTCTAGTGTAGACATAGGCATGGTGTCTATCTCAGATCTTCAATACCACAAGAGATTTTGGAGAAAACCAGTGAGAGGTATAGCTTTTTGGTATTTAATGTAAAACAAACTGGCCAAAGGTAAATGAAGGGAAACCAGAAATCCTGAATATTACTAAGTGCATGCCACTCCTGATCAGATTCATCAGAAAATTTACAAATAATTGTGTGATAAATGCATAACAGGGGTTTTCTAAGCCCCATACAACCCTAATAACCTACCTAGAATATTGTTCTTTGTTGGACATTTGACAGTGAAAAACAACGGTGTTTAACAATTAATGTTTCAAGTCTGGTTCTGATGAATATTGGAATGACTATGAAGCATCCAACTCCAGAAAAAAAAATTGAAAAATATATCATATACAAATCCCTAAGAGTAAATCAGATCAAATGTTTAGTCAATTACTTGCATGAACTTCTCCAGCAATACAATATTAAAATCACCAACAAAGTTTGTATGTTATATTTTATTCTTTATAGATTACTACTGTGTGTATGTGTGTGCATGCGTCTGTGTGTGTGTAACAGAAGACAAAGTGAGTATTTGATACCTAAAAATTATTCTGATTCCCACTCTAAATAGGAGTGGCAATCAGAATACATTTCAGGAATCAGATATCCACTGTGCCCCAAATATAATGCAACATATTTGCACATAATAACCCAAGCTATGTCTACACTAGAAAAGTTAAGTTGACTGAATTAGTCGACCTTATTAAATCAACTTAACAAAGTCGACTTAATTTTTCTAGTGTAGACACATCCCCTTGTTGACCTTATTAAGTCAATTTAACGCTTTAAGCCGACTTAATAAGGTCGACTTAGGCTCTAATCACCGTCCACACTGGCTTAAGTTGACCTAATCAGGTCACTTTAAGCGTTAAGTTGACCTAAGATGGGGTGTTATTAAGTCCACTTAACCTTTCCTTAAGTCGACTTAAGGAAAACCCAGTGTGGACGCGGAGTAGTTTAGGTCGACTTAAGCCTCCTTAAGTCGACCTAACTTGTAAGTGTAGACGCACCCCCAGTGAGTTATTATGTCCCAGCAAAGGTGTCCTCTTTCACCTCCTCCATTTAAAGGGAACGGGGTGCAAGCAAATATAAGAGTTCTACACAGGTCCCCCTGCTGATCTAGCCCTCGGCTGCACAAATCATATGCAGACCTCAGTGTTTTGCTGCCTCCAGTGCTCTTTATTAATCTTAACTTAACCCACCAACCATTCCTAATATATTCACAAGTTTTAGCAGCCCCCAGAGCCTCACTGCCCCACCCTCTACAGCAGCTTCACCCTCTGGCTGGCTGTTTGTGCCCCCCCCCCACATTGCCTTCTGGTGATCCTTTTATGGAGCCTAAGTTCACAAACTCCACAGCTGCTCCTCATTAGTTCACCCCACACACACACACACACACACACACACACACACACATCAGAAGGGTTTGCATAGCTGTCTCTTATCCCTATGAATTTAGGGCTCAATAGCAGAGGTTAGCCCAGCGTGGGCTTAGTTGCCCCTCCCCAGAGACTGGGGGAGGGACTTTCAGCTTTTTGCTTGTAGCAATGGGTGGACACATGCCTCCTCTCCCAGTTACCAAATAGTAGCACCCTGCTATAATAAGCCTCACATTTCCTTCTGAGTACTACATGTGCACCATTAAATACTCAATATTTGCTACTTCAGCGTGATTACAGTATATCCTGTTCTAAGTAAAGAAAAATGCCATGATTAGTGCTGGAATGAATGTTTACGTTTAATTGCATCCGCTGTCTGTACAGATGGGAATCTCAAACAAATAAACTACTCACAAATAAACGTATCAATAAGATTCTGGCTTTCCAAAGAAGTTGCTTATACCTCCAAACATCTGTGTATCAATGGGGTATGCCTAAACAATAGCAATGCAGTCTTAAAATGAGTCAGGACACTTGTGGAAATCCATGAGTCTGTGATTATATGTGGCAGTTAAATGCTGTTAACCCACTTATTTAAGTGGTTAAAAGACTACACATTCTCTATAGTATTTGTTTGCTAGCAATAAGGGTTTTACAGTAATGTATATCTTTGTTAAAACTGGCTACATGATAAAGGTTGCCTTTTAGAGAGAAAAATATGGTATAGTGGTCCAAAAATATGGTCAAGTGGTATACCTAGGAGTCAGCAAGTCCTGCACCTTAATCTCAGCTCTGATCCTTAGCCCCTTAGACGCCTTGGACAAAACATTTAATGGCTCTGAAGAATGGGGATATGGATACTGCTTCTTCCCCCAGAACAGTTTTGCAGATTAATTAGTTTCTATTAGTGCGGTGTTTTGAAGTGGAAAATCACCCTATAATTGCTAAGCACTATTTGATAGCTCTTTTATAGTCAAGCATTTCCTTTTGAAGTGCCTCTGTTGATGTTTCATTAAAATGACATCATGCTCCCTTGCAAAATTATAATGGCATGGCATGTGCCTGCCAATAGAATGGAGTATGAAGAATTACAGACATAAGACACCTCACTAAATAAATCAGTTATCGAGGAGGGTCAGAAGATGGGTATGTAGCTTCTCACATCCATGACATGGTACATAAATGAGTTCTGTTTATCTTCTATTTACAAAGTATAGGTGGAAGCTGCAGTTTTTAGTAATGCTTCATAGGGTTATTTTTTTCTATTTGAATCACAATACTGGGCGATTTTTAAATGGTATAATTGGAATTGTCTCTAGAATACATGCACATCTCTGTCGTAATAGCACACAAGAACAAGCAAAAGAAAATTACAAAAAAGAAAACAAGAGCCTGAAGCTACTCTGCATTTACACCAATATAAATGAGAACTGATTTTCATCCTGATATTCTAAATGTTACTGTGGGCTCTGTACCCACTGCGCTTACTCATACTTATACGGTAGGGTCCTAACTCCACTGTTAAGATGTACAGAGCCAGCAGTGCGGTTCGTTGTACTGATGAGAACTCACTCACTTCACAACATACCCGGCTACACTACTTCTTCTTGATTCAACTATTTATTTCAAACTGCTGGATCATTTTCTATAATAATTAAACAGATAATTGAGAATAATAATTCAAGAATACTTACTATTATGAGGTTCTAACTACGTAGCAGGTTAATAGTCTCCCCAAATCCAGGAATTTTGGGATTCTATCTGAAGAACAACTGGAACTAAGAAGAATGCAAAGTAATTTTATCACACACAATATCTTCAAATTATTTGAGAAGAAAAAAAGGCCTGTTGCAAATGAAGAAACCAGAATTTCAAAGTTGAGAAGTCAAGAGGGGAGATCCAGCCTATAGGAGTAGCCCACTTGCTTGCATATGTATACTTTCCCTTATAAATGTATGTATTTGTTTATTAAAATAGAGTCCTATTATGTTAAAGTAATATAGCTGTAACACAAGATATCTTTAGGCCACATCCTGTATGAACAGCTAAGGCTGTCAACATACATACTTTTGGGACCTTTGGCTCAGATAAGTAATCATGTGTTAAAAGATATGTGACCAGAGATTTTTGCCCCAAGATATCTAAGACATGGATTCTATATGAAGAGGCAATTGGCAGAAAAGCCTCAGAAGGGGTTTAAATTCTAGCAGGCTAGTAATAGCATAGGGTTCGATACTGTTACAAAATATTCCAACAGTATGTAGGGTCAGTTACAAGAACATTACATCACTTTACCCAGAAGTCTCTTTGTCCGTGAACTCCATTTTGTTTTATAGAGAACTCCATTTTGTTCAGTAGCAAGAACATTACATCATTTTACCCAGAAGCCTCCTTGTCAGTGAACTCCATTTTGTTTATAGAGAACTCCATTTTGTTTTATATAACAAAACCATAATAAGCCCTTTGGTATATTATCTTGGTCCCCAACAATACACAATCTCTTCCCATACCATCTACATACTTAAATCTTCTTTTAACTTCAACAGTAGTAAGGAACAGTGTGTGTTAAGCAATTAGAATAGTTAGCACCTAGATAGCAATATAGGTAGGACCATTGATAACGTAGGACTGAACTATTTAAAAGCCCTTTCTCTCACTACATGAAAAACCTTGTACCTCTACAAGCCAAAGTCATACTTTATTTCATAAACTTATATTTCTTTGTTAGATCAAAGTTTCATTCTCTTTTCTTTTCTTCTTAGCCTTGAAATAGACCTTTAATTACTGTTCCCCCTTTCTCTGGCGTAGGTATATCCCTTCTCCATTCTTTTCCCACTCATTCCCTCTCCCTCTAGGGATGATCTCATTCTAGGATGATCTCATCGTCATATGATCTCTCTCCCCCTCCCTTCCCCCATAACTGAACTACAAGTCCCAGAATGCTCTTGCCCTTCAGGACTACAAGTCCCATGACGCACGCTGCCTTTTCCCCTTCCCGGTGCCTATAAAAGAGCAGCCAATCGCAGGCAAGAGGTGTTGGACACTGAGGGCCTAGGGAGATGCTGCTAGTCTACCTAGCCACTAACAACGAGTCCGAACACCGGGACCTGAGATTGGTCACTCCCCCAAGCCGGACCAGATAGTCTGCCTAGCAACTCAGCTCATCGCAGAAAACCAACTGTCAACGGACTCACCCGCCTCCATAGTTCGAGTCTGCACGCCACCACCCGGACCAGTACTGCCACAGCTTGGGACAGCATCATCACAGCCCAGAGCAGCAGCGCGATAGCCTGGACCTGACCATCAACATCCAAGCCAGCCGTGCCATCACAAGCCGGACCAGCCATACCGGACCAGTTCATCTCGGACCCAATCCTGTCAGACCGGACCCGTTTTTCTCGGTAAGGCATTGGTGTGTTAAGGATTTGAGGCAAACTCAGCTAACTGAGTTCCGACTTATATTGCCCAAATTCTGGCTACCTCTGCCTAAATGACAGAACAGAAAAGGAGCCATTAAGATGTATTAATCTTACACAAATAAATGTTAAGATTTGTTTTGGAAACATTTCCTGCTCTGTGTCTGTTCTTGATCGACGGGCTGTAGTCGTATTTTCCTAGGGTTTAGACCATTAAGCAAGCACACCTGAATTTAGAAATTTACCTCTGTCTATAGTTTCAAATAATTTGATAAGTACAGTTGAGTAAACTGAGACACGGAGGTAACAGATAAGATTCATATATGGTTATAAACTTTACTGTAGATGAGTTAGGCGGCATCAAGAAAGGGGGCTGCTTCAGTTTATGCCCAAGTAAACTTCACAAGTACACCACAAAACCCGAAGGCTGCGTCTACACTTGTAAATTAAGTCGACTTAAACTTGCTTAAGTCGACTTAATTTACCCTGCGTCTACACTACAGTTTTCTTAAGTCGATTTAAGCAGCTTGCTTAAGTAGACTTAAGGAAAATAAAGTCGACTTAATGAAAATTAAGTCGATTTTATTAAACCTAGATTTAATTTGAATTAAGCCAGTGTAGACATGGGGTAGCTCTAAGTCGACTTAGGGCTACCCCAGGACTACACCAATGCCCTCTCTACCGGGGGGGTACAGGGGGAGCCTGGCATGCCCCCCCAAAGGGCAGGGCAGAGCCCTGTGTGACGCTGTCCAGATTTAGGGGACCATTTATGATATTATTTTCTATTAATATCTCATAAATGCTATAATCCATAGGAACTATGTCATGTTTGGTATCAATAGAAAGGTAGTAATTTGCTGGGAATTATTATATAGTTTATGTATAGGAATTGTATTTGTATTAGAAGTTAGGAATATGGTTGTTATATCTATACTTTAACTTGTGTGATTCTGGGGAAACACCCCAGACAGGCTGTCTACAACCATTGTGTCCTGAGACAGCAGGGCCAGAGGGAAGCAGGAGAGTCCTAGAAGACCGGTATATAAGCCCTAGAATGATCTAGGCTTTGTTCCCGGCAGACTAAGCTGGGTTTGCTTCAGGTTAATTAGAGGCACCTGAGACCAATTAAGGCCAGCTGATAAAAAGCCCTTGCTCCACCCAGGGGGGTGGAGAGCAAGGAGGACTAGCAGCAGGGAGTGAGGAGTGTTGGAGAAAGGCAGAGGAAACAGAACCTAACCACAAGAGAGTAAAAGAGCAGAAAGAGAGGGTAATAGCCCAGGGCAAGGTAGTACTGTTGTTAGCAGTATCAGCAGCGCGCAGCTGCCATTCCTAGGGCCCCTGGGCTGGGGCTTGGAGTAGAGGGAGGGCCCGGGCTCCTTCCCCCTCATGCCCTTTGTGCTGTTGGGAGCACCAACTACCCAGAAACAGGGGCAATCAGGGCTTACCCTGTGTCCCACAACAGAGTGAAGCACAGGACTCACAGGAGCAGAGTGGACAGTTTGCCACAATATAAGTGTCTTTAGAATAAGACTGTAATTCTAATCGCTATCCATTTGATTATTCTTTTGTCTATCATTCTATGCTATCTCATAAAAGTTTGTAAAACTATACATATGTGGTTATCATGGGGAGCATTCCTGTCATGCATCTGGGGGTCTTTGTATAATTCTGTGTAGCCTGATACCAGTGCTAGAACCTCATTGTCTTCTGATCAGATTCATTGGCAAGCCTACAACCTCACTCAAATTACTGAACAACCCAAATCAGGAAACAAAGAAAGGAGCAATAGAGAAAATGTCTTGAATGAGCAGTCCATTGGGCTGTTGGAATGATTGCAATCAGTGGTGAAATAGTCTGATGCAGTCCACTGAATAAGCTTCAGAATTCATGATCATAATATATTTTGAGAGTTTGAAGGTACTTATTGGGCATTCATTCTCACTGTTTATGCCAATTAAGGACAAAAATGGGCCAGGCTGCCAGGATATTGATGCACAATTTAAGAGTTGGTATGAACACTTTAGTGAGTAGATGAATGACAGATCCCTTCCAAGATGTAAATTACCCCATAATACAAAAAATAAATCTAACAGAATATGGGCCAGTGACATCAGAGGAAGCGATGTTTGTGGTGAAACAGTTACAAAATAGTAAAACACTTACCTGGTTTTGACAATATTTCATGAGACCTGCTAAGGAGTGGAGACCTGGATTGATTTCATTGGTTTCAAAGTGCTTGTCTTAAAAGTTCAGGCAACTGAATCAGTTAAATTCAAAAAAATTGGAAAAGGGGATGCATCTTCTCTTTTTTTTTCTTCTCCCCCCACAAAAAAAAGTAATCAGTTTACTCAAATGGGGGCATAACTCCACTATCTGTCCCAAGAAAGTTGTTTCTAATCCTGTTACTGAACTGACTGAAATACCATTTCAGATCTTAAATGAGAGATAACCACTATGATTTCAATACAGTCGATCTACAATTCATTCTATATATCTTCTGTGGTGCTACTGAAAATTGTTAAAGTGACAAACGGATATTAAAATAGTGTTTATAGCCTTTGCAGCTGCTTTTGAGTCAATGCATTGATTAGCTGTGTGGATACTGACATACCAATATGGGATGCCTGAACACTTAGTGTGCCTAGTAGGAGGAACTGTGTTATATGGTCCATTTATCTGTGCGAAGACCAGTGGTTTTATCACTGATGGGTTTCCAGTAGGATGATAGGTATGCCAAGGATGTGTTCTTTCACCTAAGTTACCTAATATTCTAATAGATTATCTTATAACAAAGCTGATTGAGACCCAAGTAGAAAGTATAAAATTGAAAAATTCATCTTTAAAGGATCTCAAATATGTCGATGATATTGCTTTATTCAGCAAGTCCTGACCAACTACAGATAATGCTGGAAGAGCTGTGAAAAACTGCAGAATCAATGGGACTTCAGATCAATAGTGATAAAACCTTATCTATGCATGCCTCTGATAAAACAAAATGAATGACCTGCTGATCCTGCAAGTAGATGGCAATGACACCAAATGGGGGAACAGTTTATCTGTCTGGGTAGTTGGTTGCCAGTAAGAGATTCTCTATGAAAAGAAGTCATGTGTCAGATTGTTCTTCTGTCAGTGACATTTCAGTATCTACAAAAGCCTCTGGGCAGTGGAATCTCCATGTGACAATTAGAATGCTATGTTCAATGAAGTAGTTATGACAACTCTGCTATATGGAGCAGAAACAAGACGATTTAAACAGCCAAGAGGAATGAAATAGTTTTCAGTACAAAATATCATGGCATATTCTTAACAACCACATTTTTCTTATAAATAAAGATATATTTGAGCGATCTTGAGATGTTGCAATCTTGCACCTGTTGAAACCAGATGACTGCAATGGTGGAGTCATCTTCAATGTGCAGACAAAGATACACAGCTTACGGGTTTATAAACCTGAGGCTGAAGGAAGTAGAACATGAGGTTGATCACGCATGAGTTTGGAAGATGCAATTCTGAGAGGTTTAAAAATCCTAAAAACACCAACACTGACTCTTGCTGAAGGAAGATAACTTGCACGGGACGGTTCAAGATGGAAATTCATTCTACATGCTGCCCTGGCTGCACTCTAACCATGTGAATCTGCTGCTGCTGTGCTGCTGGACTAAGAAACAAATTGGCTGTTATTAGTCCTTGAAATAGATTTTGGATCACAAGCAGAAGCACCTTCAAGTTACCATCTAAATAATGTGAATTCTTACAAATTATCATAACATCGGGGAAGCTTTCAGGAAAGATATTACTCAAAGGAATACAAAATGCCTTTTCATTCTTCACCAACATCGCCATCCATTCCATCATATCCATTATGTTCAATGAATCATGAGAATAGCTGTCCATGCCTGTAGTTTCAATAATGGAATAGAACAATGATATAACTTTTATTTGGTTTAAAAGGAACATTTCTTAATATTTTGGACCTGAACTCCACAAACTAAAATTAATTGAGAAGCATGTAAATAGCAACAGTTAATGTACTAGAGAGCAGAACATGCTACTAAATGCTTTATGACATCAGTGAAGAGGGAAAAATGTCTGAATGCATTAGTTTCTGAATTATTTTTTACTTGTGAAAGAATAACTCCAAATTCACATCTTTCTTTTTTAGTTTACTAATTGGTCCAATAGATGAAGACAGACTCTGACACCTAACTTCATTTATTGGTATATAATTAAATGTAAAGGAGCAACTTAGTTAAAGATTTCCTGGTAAATTAAAAATCAAAAGACTTTCTGTTGACTCACCATATTACGGTATGTCTGATACACACATTTCCTTTCTGTAGTATGTCCAGCTAGGTGTTAATGAAAACTCACTAGAGCCCGAATGCAAAATGGAATCATATAAGAAAACTATGAGAAATAATAAAGGGCAATTCTTGGTTCTTCTGCATTGCTAAAATTTTATACTGGTGGTCAGAGTACATATTAATTCAAAATTCACATTCAGTTTGTCTCAGTTAAATTGCTCCCTCTTCAAACCACTCTCGACACAGGAGCATTCACTTTTACAAAATGTAACAGAATAACAAAGAAATGTGGGGGGAGGGGAATTGTCCTTCTTTAAATCTTGAAAACTATCCTGATTCATAGTCTTTACCATAATCTCCAATCCGTAGAGAGCCCAAAGAACTTGAACATAAAACTTTCAGCAACATTTATTCATGGCCCAGAAAATCCCTAAAATGAGGCATGTCAACCCTACCAAGAAACACCTTCTGTTTGTCCAAACTCCAAGCCAGACCCCTTGACTATCTAGAACCTGAGGGGGGGAAAAACAAAACAAAACTGTATCCTAAGTTACTCTTTGATATTCAATATTAAGCAGGAAGTGACGAGTTGAATCTGATACAAATCAATTGCATAGGCTGTAAGATAAACTTCTTCCTTGTATTTCAGTTTTCCTGTAGTAGTTAATCCATTTTAGTTCCCTTTCTAAAGGCTAACACCTATCATTAGATTTTAACCTCTACCAACATAGTTTTATTATTTAGAAGCTACCTCCAAAAATCTTTGTTGAAACTAAGAACAAATGTGGTAAGAATTTGAGAGCATAAATAAATTATTTAACTCTTAATTGGCTCTCCAATGTTGTCTTCTTACTTTTCGCACCTCAAGTATAGTGATTTTTTTTTTGACGTTCAACATAAAGGTCAATGTTTGTTTGTTTGTTTTTTTAAATTGAAATGCTTGTTAATTTTCTGATTTTCTCCACTTTTTTTTTTGATAGCTTTCATGGTGAACTACTAACTTTACAAAGGCATGTGGTTTTACATCCATCTGTCAAACTGTAGGTACTGATCCATTCAAGACAAGACCAGCCCAGGAAGCTGGGTTGTGGGGCAAATCGGTTCACAGCATCAGTTGGCATCAGTTTATCAAACTAGATATATCGTGCCAGTTACATCATTGTCTGTTCTCTGACATCAGATTAGTAAAGTGGAAGTGGTGAGCCATCAGCTCACAAAGTCCTGTGCCATTATATCAACCTGATCTACCAAAAGCACTCAGTCAGCGATACCAAAGAGGTCTGTTTTTTGATGTGAGACCATCAAGACAGGGATCCCAACCTCGCAAAGGCCTGTACGTTGACTTCAGCCCATCAGGCTGAAGCTTCTAAACTAGTAATGTCACAAATGACTAGATTCAGCCATTTTATAGTGGCTCGTGTATTTTTTGTTACATATGCGTGTTTTCTATCTAACACAGGACTTTTTTCTGTCAAATATGAAAGGAAATGCTGTATTTACTCCTGCTGACATACTCCCCATGATCTTCTAAGCTGCCCAAGTGGCTCGGCTCTTTCATGTAACACAGGGAGGGAGAGCAGGGAATCTTTGGTTGGACAGCCCATCTCTCACCTGCAAACAAGTTCTTTGTGCTTTCAAGAGGGGTTGCCTTGCCATGGAATTACCATTGTACATTTGGATAAGATGCCACCTCAATTACTAGATCACCTCTATCAGGAGGGAGTACATTAAAAGGCCAGCTTTCTAAGAAAGGATCAGTTTTATTTACATATTTTCTTAAAAAAAAACATGAGTGTTTTCTTCCTCCAGCGTCAGTTAAATATACTGTAGCTTACAGTTTCTTCCTTTTGAATAATTTGCTGGACCCCAGTCTATGCCCTCATGATAAATGGAATTTATGTTCATTCTGGTGAATCATAAATGTTTACTTTTTTAAGAAATATATTTGTTATGGATCTTAGAACAGAGAACACATTTTGATTTTTAATAAAATAGTTCATATTACAAAAAAACCCATACATCAATAATTCTTAATGATTTCAGGCTGTGCTTGGTTTAAAAATTAATTGAGAAGAAATTAGTCCCACATGGGAATAGACTGTAAACTGTAATTCTGACTGACAGTGGGATGAAAGACTATGGATTTAATCACATCATTTTTAAAAGCATTGCAGATATGTAAAAATGTTCAAATTGCTGGAAGCATATATAACTCCAAGTTGATCTCTGCTTGCATCTATTAATCAGAGTATACACTCAAGCATCACAAAAAAAGAATGACACTGAGATACCAGTCATTAACTACCGATTAACTGTTACCAAGGCAAAAATGCATAAAACATTATGCAAAAATAATGCCATTTCAGACCTGAAATAATTTGCTATATAGATCTGGCTAACGGGCTGTACCATCAGGTATATTTCCGGTAACATTAAAGTTACAGTACAGAGGAGCAAACAACCAAGCCATCATCAATTTTTATCAAAACTACATGAATTCAAGAAAAACAATTTTCAACTTGTTTAAATTTCAAAGACTGCTCAAAATGCTGATTTTGGTTGGGCAAATGGCCCTCATATTGCTTGAAAGGATGAGCCTTACCATATTGGGTATGATTCCTTCTGAAATATCATACTCCCTGGGTACTCTAAATTCAAATTTTACAATCTGAAGAAAAGGACACAGATTAAAAATTAATTTGGTGCTAACAGTTTTAAATAAATGACTGCATTATTTGCAATCCAGTTTAAAAGGTTTGAACTTTGATATACTATATAAGCAAAATATTTCTGTCACACATAGCTGTGTTTGAAACATCAGCAACATATGAAGCTGTATTAGTGCTATCTCAGTATTCCAGTTGAATGTTTTGGGGAATAAACTCTTATTTAAAGAAAAAGGGGGAAAGCAGGAAAAAAACAAACAAACAAGCAAACAAAAAAACCAACCAAGCAAAAACAAACACAGAGGACCAGATGGTGTAAATTGGCTTAGCTTTATTGAAATTCTCATTTATGCAAATCAAGGTGTGGTCCAGATTACCTTGGATTTATGACTGATAATTTTGTTTATTTGGGGTGAACTATAAATATTATTTTTTTTACAACTGATTTATTTCCCTAAATGTTTAAGATGATGCCAGGGGATGCAGAGCAAAAACATTATCTTTAGTACCCTGTATTTGAACGTGATCCTTTTGTGTAAGAGGTCTTATTTCAATTAGTCATTAACTTCTGAGCTCAGCAGATACACTACAACATAGTCTAAGGCCAGGTCTACAATAGAAAGTTTTGAAAGTATAGTTATGTTGGTTGTGGGGATGAAGAGTTGTGTTCCCTGACTGACATAGCTGTGCCAGTAGAGGTTCCGACTGTAAACACAGCTATTCTGACAAAAGTACAGTTTTGATGGTAGAAACTGCATTTGCCCTAGAAGTGCTTTGCTGCTATAATACACTGGTAGAGCTGTCCTGGCACCTTGTCAAGACAGGGACTCTGTGCAAACACTCAGCAAATTTAATTTCCTAATCAGTCCAGATAAATAATTGAGCATGGAAGAAAGACATTAATTGTAATTATGTTTGTTAAGACAGAACAACTTTCATCAGTGGAAAAATGACTCCCCCAGCAATAATATGCAGACAAAAGTACTTCCTATAAAACAATGACTTCAGTGAAAACTAATGAGTGCTCTGCACTTTTGAAAATCATACCATTTCTTTAAGTGAATAAGTATAAATTTAGAAGCCTAATTTTAGACATCCATTTCTGAAAATCTTGGTAATTTTTTTTCCAGATTCTCAAGTCTGAACTGAAGTGGGACATCTGACAACGACCTATCAAATTATAAGAGAATAAATTAGAAGAGGGAGATAATAAATACCATGAGGTTGATAGGACCTGGGATAGGAAGGAAAATGCTACAAAGGGCAGGTCTTCACTGATGGCGACAGACTCACTGCCATCAGATCGATCTTCCGAATTAACTGATCAGGTCTGTGAAGACCTGCTCAGCTGATTAGAAAGCCGATTTTGTAAAACCACCCCTGCAAAAGGAATAGCATTGAGTCTAAGGGAAGGGATTCCCCTCTGACTCAGCACACTGAAAACATTGCAGTAGGTAGGTTGTAGGCAACCGGAGAGAGATACACAAGGTATTTTAAGTACTTTGCATATCTCCCTTTGATTGCTGCCTAAATCATACCACGCTATAGACCAGAGCAAAATATGTATTATCCTTGCTAAGAGAAAGAGAGCAAAATATTCTGTGTTCAGACAGTGCACTATGCACTGTTTCCACAGCCACCTGTGTGGCTTTGGGGATATGATTATCCACCTGTACTAGTGTGAGGAATGAGAACAAGGATCACTTAAAGCTGACCTGAAAAATGGAAAAATAATTTCTTTCCTTTTTCTCTCCCTTCTCCACTACCTTTTGTTCCATGTGTGTTTCAGCTTGTGTCTAACCAGGCACACATTGTGATTCCTGGAGATCAAATGGAAATGATACCACCATAAGACATAAGAAGCTGAGAGTAAGGGAACAGCAGATTTAGGCTAAAAAGTTCATTCGGCTTTAGAGAGATAACAGCTTCCAGAAATATCATTTATAGTTAAAAGGGGAATACCAGTTTGCAGTATCCAGCAATATTTCTTATAATGGGGAATACTGATGGAACGAGAACTAGCTCTAAAACAATAAATATGGTTTAGGTGGACCCACTGTATTAAGATAGAAGGGATCTTTAGTCAGATTGTTTAAAACTCATTTAGTATAACTATATACATTATTTTTGACATTTATTTAACTACAGTTACTAATTAATATTACTATAATACAGTCTCATCATAGTAAGAGGACATAGTAAACACTCTCATGCTTCTACTGAGAAGCTGTCTACTATCATCCAACAAAACTAAGGGAAAATCAGATGTTACATTCCAGAGATTTCTAAGGCAGAAAAATAATAGAAAAAATAATAAGAAACTTTCAGGATCTTGCTAAAGAACATAATGAAGAACAAAAAGAAAAGTGAAAAAGTAAAATCCAATTTTGCAAAATTAATTTACAGATCACTTTTAATGAGCATCATTTGGTAAGAGTGTGCTCAATTGGAAATATGGGACAAAGAATGGCTTTTTTTCAAGCTCTCTCTTCATATAAGGAAAAAAGGGAACTCAGAAGTGGTGAGTCAGGCCAATGTCCACACCACTGGGACTTCCCAGTTTAACTTTGCTTTTACCATAAAATTCAGGGTGAAAAATCTCTAAAAGCACAGAGGTTGTAGAAATCCAAGAGGAGAGACAACAGACTAGCAGATGATTTGCATCAATATACCAGCAAGTCAAGGCCCATAGGACCTGTAACTAGAACAGACGTCCAAAGACAGCATATGGCAAAGAATACAATGAGGAAAAGAAGGATAAGCAAGAAAGAGTAGATGTTTCTAAGACATTTATAGTTCTGCAGCTTTTCATTTTATGATTGTTTTATTAGAAGCTGTGTTGGCACATAAACTTTTTTTTTTTATTAGATAAGGTGAAAAGAGTGTAAAAGGGTCTGTTTATTGGACAGGAATCAGTTGATGTGTTAAAAGAGTGCTCTCTGCATAAATGTAAGTTGTTAGTTAATAGTTAAGGAATAGTCTCTTCTCTGTCTGCTGAACAGGGGCAGGGCAGGACAAATGATGTACTCATCCAAGGTCAAGATAAAATACAGAATATAGTTTTGAAAATAGCTTTAATTTGAAATCGTCTGTCCCCATCATTTTGGTTGCCAAATAGGACTGCCAGCTGGATAAATCTCACTTGGGAAAGACTCCTACTTATTAGAGTTATTTAATTTTTTGAATTTTGAAAGTGAGAATTTGATAACAGTCAAATGAAAAGGAGTAATAATTTCAATAACTGTCTACAAGGAGTTAGAGACTCTTAACAAAACATGATTTAGATTAATAATATTCAATTAATGCCAGTGTTGTACCTTAAATATTGGAGGCTTAAGTCATGCCAAAAAGCAAAGAGTAGGTATAAACTTAAGAAAATGCATTCAGATAGCTTCTTTTTACAAATGTGAAAGAGAAAACTTGTTAAGCAATGCCTTGTTAAGGAAAGATGTTTAAGAAAACAGTAGTATCAAGATAAAGATTTTTTTAGCATCATTGGAGTTAGTCAAAAGATGCTAAGTACTCGATATTGGGAAATTTTTATCTCTTGCACCACAACTAAAAGGGGCTAAATATACTGAATAGAGAATTGCTGATCTGAGCCATTTGCTTGAGCCCTCTTACTCTCCCTCCTTCAGCCCTGCAGAGGGTGGTCCAGCTGTTCAACCAAACCCTGGCTCAACCAAACCCTGCCTCCCTCCTCAATCATGGAGCTGGTGTCCGTGCTTGAGCCCCTCTGCTCCCAGCTAGGGGGCAGCTCTGCACTCCCCCCCCCCAAACTGTACATTTGTCCCATTTGATCTTGCCTGGGTTAACCCACCATCATCCACTGCACAGTTATGGTCCTTATTTTATTCTGGAAGCAGAATTTTGACGATGTCTTTATACATCACCCAGATTTTCACATGCAAACAGCATAAATGCAAGTTAGGTTTAAACCACCTTTTTATTCCTGTGATTCCAGGCTAGTTCTGATATAAGTTACAGTAGCATGTGGGTAACATGCAGTGGCTGCCTATGCATCAAGAGCTTTCATGGCAGACAGGGATCACTTGGGTATAGCTCTAACCCTTTTCTTCTTGACCACATGCTAGAAAGGCAGCTGAAGGTGTGTGCTGAAAGAAGTTGCTCTTCAAATTGAGGCCACTGAAGGATTCCCCTATACTTTAGGGCTATTTTCATCATGGGGTTACCGCAGCCAAGGTACAGAAAAGAGAGACAAGAGAGGAAGGTGATCAGTTAATAGTCAATATGGATTCACCAAGGGCAAGTCATGTCTGACCAATCTGATTGCTTTCTATGAGGAGATGAATGAATCTGTGGATATGGGGAAAGTAGAGGATGTGGTATATATTGACTTTAGCAAAGCTTTTGATTCGGTCTCCCTCAGTATTCTTATTAGCAAGTTAAAAAAGTATGGGATTAATGGACTATAAAATGGATAGAAAGCTGGCTATATCATCAGGCTCAACAGGTAGCGATCAATGGCTCAGTGTCTAGTTGGCAGATGGTAACAAGCAGAATGTCCCAGGATTTGGAGTTTGGGCTGGTGTTCTTCATCATCGTTAATGATCTGATGGATGTGGTGAATTGCACCCTCAGCAAGTTTACAGATGACTCTAAGCTTGGAGGAGTGGTAGATATGGTGGAGGGCAAGGATAGGAAACAGAGTGACCTAGAGAGTTTAGAGGATTGGGCCAAAAGAAATCCAGTGAGGTTCAGCAAGGACAACTGCAGAGTCCTGAATTTAGGAGGAAATAATCCATTGAGCTGCTACAGATGGGGGATCAATTGACTAGGCACTGTGACCTGGGGGGTCCGAGTGGACAAAAAGCTGGTTATAAGTCAACAGTTTGTGCCCTTATTGTCAATAGGGATAATGACATATTGGGCTGTAATTGCCAGCAGATCAAGGGAAAAGATGATTGGGCACTGATGAGGCCTCATTTTGAGTACTGTATCCAGTTTTGGGGCCCCCACTACAGAAAGGATGTGGTCAAATTGGAAAGAGCCCAGAGGAGAGCAACAAAAATAATTAGGGGTTTGGAGTACATGACTTATGAGGACAGGGTGAGGGAATTAGGTTTGTTTAGTCTGCAGAAGAGAAGAATGAGGAGGTATTTTATTGCAGCCTCTAAGTACCTGAAAGGAGGTTCCAGGAAGAGTGGATCTAGGCTATTTTCAGTGCTAGTAGATGACAGAACTAGGATCAAGGTCTCAAGTTGCAGTGAGGGGAGGTCTAGGCTGAATATTAGGGAAATCTTTTTTACTAGGAGGGGGATGCAGCCCTGGAATGGGTTACCTAGGGAGGTGCTGGAATCTCCATCCTTAAAGGTTTTTAAGGTGCAGCTTAACACAACCCTGGCTGTTGGGTAGGGAGTTAGACAAGATGACCCTTCCTTTTCAAATCTCTGATTCTATGAGTCTAAGAATCTGGTCCATTAACTTTTCAGTCAAAAGATCCTATCACTATGTATTTTTAAATCAATAATAGATATGTTCTGTTTCAAACAGGTATTATTTGGGGGAAATTTTATGATCAGTGTTGTATGGAAGGTCAGACTAGATGATCACAATGGTTCCTTCTGGCCTTGCAATCTATTGAAAAAAAATCTATGAGGAGAGCACTATATCTGACTTTTCGCATTTAATTAAGGTCTTTTCTGATATATTGTCTTTTTGTTCTGTGTTAGATTCTAGCACAGTGGGGTCTTGGTCCGCTTAGGTTAGGGTTACCCGCTTAGGAGCTGAAACATAAAAGGGAAGCTTACAAGAAGTGGAAGCTTGGACAGATGACAAGGGAGGCATATAAAGATATTGCTCGGGACTGCAGGGATAAAATCAGAAAGGCCAAAGGACAATTGGAGTTGCAGCTAGCAAGAGATGTGAAGGATAACAGAAAGGGGTTCTATAAGTATACCAGCAACAAGAAAAGGATCAGAGGTGGTGTAGGTCCCTTACTGAATGGGGCAGGCATCCTCGTGGAGGATGATGCAGAAAAGACTGAAGTACTCAATGCTTTTTTTACTTCAGTCTTCACAGGGAGGGCCATCTCCCAGGCTACTACACGGGGTAACGCGGAATGGAGAGAAGAGTGGCCCTCGGTGATGGAAAGTCAGGTTAGGGAACACTTAATGAAATTGGATGTGCACAGGTCCATGGGGCCGGATGAACTGCATCCGAGGGTGCCGAGGGAGTTGGGGGAAGTGATTGCAGAGCCACTGGCCATTATCTTTGAGGACTCGTGGCGAACGGGGGTGGTCCCGGAGGATTGGAAAAAGGCAAATATAGTACCTATCTTTAAGAAAGAGAAAAAGGAGGATCCGGGGAACTACAGACCGGTCAGCCTCACCTCAATCCCTGGGAAAATCGTGGAGCAGGTCCTCAAGGAATCCATCCTGAAACACTTGGAGGAAAATAGAGTGATCAGGAACAGTCAACATGGATTCACCAAGGGCAAATCGTGCCTGACCAACCTGATTTCCTTCTATGATGAGATGACTGGATTTGTGGATGTGGGAAGAGCCGTTGACGTGGTATACCTTGACTTTAGCAAGGCTTTTGATACGGTTTCCCACAGCATTCTCATCAGGAAGTTAAGGAAGTATGGGTTGGACGAGTGGACTGTAAGGTGGATCGAAAACTGGCTAGATCAACGGGCTCAGCGGGTAGGAATCAATGACTCGATGTCTGGTTGGCAACCGGTAACGAGTGGAGTGCCCCAGGGGTCGGTCCTGGGGCCAGTTCTATTCAACATCTTCATTAATGACCTTGATGATGGAATAGACTGCGTGCTTAGTAAGTTTGCGGATGACACCAAGTTGGGGGGAAATGGTAGATACTCTGGAGGGCAGGGACAGGATCCAGGGAGACTTGGACAAATTGGAACACTGGGCCAAAAGAAACCTCATGAAGTTTAACAAAGACAAGTGCAAAGTCCTGCACTTAGGACGGAAAAATCCCATGCACTGCTACAGGCTGGGGACTGATCAGCTAAGTAGCAGCGCTGTAGAAAAGGACCTGGGGGTTATGGTGGACGGGAAGATGAATATGAGCCAACAGTGTGCCCTTGTTGCCAAAAAGACCAATGGCATATTAGGCTGCATCAGTAGGAGTATTGCCAGCAGATTGAGGGATGTGATAATTCCCCTCTATTTGACACTGGTCAGGCCGCATCTGGAATACTGTGTCCAGTTTTGGGCTCCCCACTACAGAAAGGATGTGGACAAATTAGAAAGAGTCCAGCGGAGGGCAACAAAAATGATTAAGGGGCTGGGGCACATGACTTATGAGGAGAGACTGAAGGATCTAGGCTTATTTAGTCTACAGAAGAGAAGACTGAGGGGAGATTTGATAGCAACCTTCAACTACTTGAAGGGTTGCTCCAAAGAGGAGGGAGCTAGGCTGTTCTCGAGGGTAACAGAGGACAGAACAAGGAGCAATGGTTTCAAATTACAGCTGGGGTGGTCAAGGTTGGATATTAGGAAAAACTTTCTCACTAGGAGGGTGGTGAAGCATTGGAATGGGCTATCTAGGGAGGTGGTGGAATCTCCATCTTTGGAGATTTTTAAGGCTCGGTTAGACAAAACCCTGGCTGGGGTGATTTAGGGGGAGTGGTCCTGCTTTTTAGCAGGGGGTTGGACTAGATGACCTCGTGAGGTCCCTTCCAACCCTATTATTCTATGATTAGGTAACATAGTAATATAAATACATACCTAATAATAATTAATAATAAAATAATATTTTGGTTTAGGATTGGAATTCTTTTATTGTACTATTGCTAATTTCTATATCACCAAAAATGATACATTTAATAATTACATTACAGTTAGGAATAAATATATAACTGGGAATGGGGGAGGCCTACACAAACCTTTTTATAAATTCTATTGCACAAGAAAGAACAGACTGCTTTTCTCTCATATGATTGTATGTTTCCTTCCCTCATTAGGCTGGATCCCTTTTTTGAACTTTACACATTTTAATATTCCTGGACCCTGACCACATCTACAGTAGTTTCCCATCAGGTCATCAGTGGCATATGGTGTGGATCAGGTTGAAATCTGGGGAATGCAGAAACAGAAATTAGTGAGCAATCTGAAAGCATTTAGTCAAAATGAAAGATGTGCCCAATGTGGTAATATTTGTGAAGGAGATGTAATGCCGTATGGGAACTAACATTCAGATGATACCAGGCATTATATTCCTGATTTGGACTCCATTTTTTCACTTAATTTGGGTATCGAACATCTCAACATCATACCTTTATGCTGTAAAATATATGCTGATATATAAATATATGCTAATTGATCTGCCATCTTCACCAAGCAGCACAGTGGCTCAGAGTCTGATGCTGTTAGGTGCTGAGAACTTCCAGTAAAGTCACCGACATGTGAAATTGATGAGAGATAAAATCAGCACCATGCAGGGACATTAAGTTCTGTATAAGTTCAGATAAGGTCATAGCTAGAAAAAACAATAGGCCAGCTTTGCAGGTGATGTAAACAAGCCCAGTTCCATTGACTTCATTGACTCTTCATTTTCGGAGTTATGTCCACTGAGATTCTGGTTCAGTAGCAAATGACAAGACAATTTTCTTTTAACCAGTCAGGCTCCCTACAAGGCATTAGTCCATTTATTTTATACTAAACTTGTTATATGAACTAGTATCCTCCAGATACCAGCGATGAGGGGAAATAAAGAATCTTCCATCAATAACAATACACGATTAATAATGGGTTGTACATGGAACAACTACAAATAATAAATAATTCTGACTCTCTGATTTGACGCTTTGCTCGTTGTGTGTTGCTGCAGCTGTATACATTTAAAGTGTTTTATGAAAGTCTTCATTGGCACATAATAAGGTTGGTTGATGCTTTGTCTGTATTCCTACAATTTCTGTTTTTCTATCATTGTGCTTGTTCAGTTACCATATTTTCACACCGAAAGGCTGCTCAGGATAAGAAATCAACATGTATATCTCAGTTGCTTTTGTGTAGCTCACATCTAAATTGTAGTATTGCTATTTCAATAGCATGTGCTGAAGGCATTTTGGGATTGCTAAGAGTAGCTTTCTAAAAATGCTCTTTTGTGATTTATGGTCACCTTCTGCTTGAACGTATTAGTTGAACTTTTTCACATGTGACCATTGTTGCAAGATGTTTCTTTTCCATTTGGATGCATCTTTGTTGTTTTGGAAATAGTAACCTTCATGTGAAAGCTACAAGCCGTACCTTTGTAGGAATGATGCCCCAGCCAGCTGTATCACATTATATAGCTGACTTTTCATCTATATTGTAATATTTCAGGACGGGTTAGTTGGTCACCAATTTCTTGGTACATATGATGACTGCATTGTATTGAGGTAACCATGTCCATACTGCATCTGTGAACAGTAGTCGCCTTAGGGTTTGCACACATCTGAGCAGCTTGGAATAAATTTTATCAGATTGTTTACCAATTGTAACAGTCTCTGAACTGAATCAATGTGGGCATCTATTGCGTTGCTTGTACCTCTTTGTGGTCAAGTTGCAGCCCTGGAGTCATCAAGTTTCTCACATACGGTGCTGCAGTCAATTTCAACTTGTTTTTATTTAACTATAGATTTATTTTCCTGATTCTTTCTAGCTGATTATGATCTGCCACACTTTGGTTATGCTGTCTCTGCATTCACATACCAGAATGTCATCAAATAGGATGCTGATTCCTGGAAGTCCTGATAGTACATCTTTCTGATGGAGCTGATCTGATTCAACTATTTGTATCTACCTGCTGGTTCAGAATGTGGTGAGATATATGCTGATTCTATTCTTTTCTTATCTAGTAGCGCTTGCTAATGCCCATCTCTCTGATTTTGCTTTTGCCAACTCAGGTAATATTTCACCCACTGTACGCATTTGATAATAAATTCTTTTTTCTTGCTTTCTTTAGGTTGTTTGGGTCTATGCAAATATGCAGCTTTCCTAGGTTCTTGATGGATATCATGCTGCTTATTCAACTATAGAGCTCTGCGACTTCGATAGTGATGCTTCCTTTTTCCATTTGCTTTATTGTTGCTATTATTTTTTTGTCTAATGGAATAGCTACTCTATGAGGCAGTTGTAGAGCTAGGTGAATTGTTTTATCTATTTCCAGGTGTAACATGCTTGGAAGACATCCTATCCCTTCAGGCTCATATTGATAATCTTAAAGCAACTTTAATGCAGGGATGCTGCAATGCATTTTATGCTCTGAATATGTTTTTTATTTTGCTTATGTGTCTATTGCATAAATTATTTGTCCCCAGTTTAGTGTCAGTAGCATAAAAAATGTACTTATTTTATCTGAGAGCAGTGATTCCTGTGATTGTGTCATCTGAAATTTCAGCCTCTGTACTTGTCCTTGATACTCTATAATTTACATTGTTTTAGTGGTATTCTGATTGTGTAATATTAATTCGGCTTTGCTTGGCTGTGATTTTGCTTTCTTCTCTTGCATAATGCTGTCTCTTCATAGAACATTAACTGATGCTCAACTGTCCATTTCATATTCAATTTCCTGTTGGTTTGTGTGACTCCAGAGGCAGCTTTTGGGGTAGGCGAGGCATGCGGCCACCTAGGGCCCAGAGCAATAAGGGGCCCCATCAGGGTCTGTCGCCTGCTTCCCTAACAGGGGTCAGCAACCCCCGGTACACAGTCCCCGGCGTGCCAATCCTCAGTGGCAGCAGCACCGCTCAGGCTCCCCCTGCTGGTCCCGCCCCCCAGCGTGTCCTGAGGGCTGGGGCCACAAGAACCGCCTACTGCGGCTCCAGGCCTAGGTTCCCTCTAAGCTGCATGGGGGCACGGCCGCATAGTGGCCGTCGAATCCCCCGTGCATCCCGGGAGCCCCCGCCGCTCCCTCCAGACGCCCGGGGCTGCGGCTTTGCCGTGGCAGACCCGGCCAGCGCCCGGCCTCTGGGCTGGCCTTCCCTGCCCCCAGGGTGGAGCAGGCAAGCTCAGGGCCGGGGCAGGTGTGCGGGCCTGCCTGCCCCACGCAGCCGGGGCAGCGGAGTGGCCATGGCCGGGGCGGGATCCCGGGCTCCTACCCGCCAGCCGCCTCGACTTCCCAGCTCGGGGACGGGATCGGCCTCCGGAGCCGGTGTCTGCTCAGTCCTGCTGGTGGCTTCCCGGGGCCACAGTAGGGTCCCCCCCAGCCAGCGGCCTCGGCTTTTCTTTCTTTCTTTCTTTCTTTCTTTCTTTCTTTCTTTCTTTCTTTCTTTCTTTCTTTCTTTCTTTTTAAAAAAAAACTTTAAAAAAAATAATTTTAAATAAAAACCTTCCTAAAAATTAAATTTTAATTCAACATTCATTCAAATTCAATGAATTAAACCCAATTAATTAATTCTATTTACAATCATTTAACTTCAATTAATGCCTATAATTTCTGTTGTGTGAGTTTACACAAAAATTTTATTCAGAAAATGTTTTGCACACGGCTTGAGAATTTTGCACACAAGCCGCCCAACCTTAGAGGGAACATTGAGTTCAGGCTCACTCCTGCTGGCCGCAATTCCCCGCTCTGCCCTGTCCCTGCCTCCACAGCAAGGTAAGTGCTGTGGGGGGAGTCGGTTTGGGGGCCAGGGACTGGATCGGGACCTGGGAGCCAGTGCGGCCCTGTTTGGGGGCCCAAGGGGCAGCTTGGGAGCCCGGGGACCAGCACAAGGGCAGGCTCGGGGCTCGGGAGCCAGCGCAGGGTGGCTGGGGGGCCGGCGCAGGGCAGCTCAGGGGTCCAAGAGTCGGCGCGGCCCTGTTCGGGGGCCTGAGGGCCGGCTCGGGAGCCCAGGGGCCAGCATGGGGGCGATCTCAGGGCCCGAGGCAGTGTGGGGGCCATGGGGCCGGCTCAGGAGGCTGGGGGCTGGTGCGTGGGCCCGGGAGCTGGCCCGGGGACCGGCTTGGGGGCACGGGGGCTGGTGTGGATCTGTTCGGGGGCCTGGGGGCTGGTGCAGGGGCTGGCTCGGGTTCAGGAGCAGGCGCGGGGTGGCTTAGGGGCCAGCTCAGGGCACGGGGTGATGAGCCGGCCGAGCCATGGTCAGGGTCCTGGAAACTGGCGAGGGGGCCTGGGGTCTGGCGCGAGGTGTGGGGGCTGGCTCAGGGTGTGGGGTCTGGCGCAGGGGCCAGGGGTCAGTGTGGCCTGCCTCCGGGGCTGGCTTGGCGTTTAGGCCTTGTAGGGGGCCCCACAATGGGCCTTCGCCTAGGGCCCCAGATAGCCTAAGGCCGCCTCTTCGTGACTCTGCCTTGACTTTAGTTGCATCTTGTGCTAATCTGAGCTTTACAAAACAGATATTTTACTGTGTTGACTATGTTAATGTTATACCTGTGCAAAATCTCATTCTCCGAGTCTCTGTTTCCACAATATGGTACAGATTTTCCTTTTTTTTTTCTGTCTGCAAGCTTTACCATAATGATTTTTCTGTCATGTTACCCCATAAGTGGGGCATTTTCCAGTATTTTGTTTTTCATCATGGTACTCACAGATACTCCTTTGTATTTTGTTTGTCTTTCCTACTTTGTATTTGTACATTCACTCTGTTAAAATTTTGTAGTATTTTTCTTTATGTTTTCATGCTTTCCTTGTGCTGCCTGATGAATTTACCCTTTATATGCTACACCCATTCTCAAGCTTAAGTCGACTTAATTTACAAATGTAGATGCACCCAATAGTAGAACTCCTACTTGCTTCAATTGGAGCAGAGTTAAATCAATGGTGTGTGCTTTTCACAATCCACCTGGAATATTTGGGTTCAGTGCAAGTGGAGTGAGGGGCAAGTGAATCCATACCCCAAACTACAGTCAGAATACAGGCCCCCTAGGTAGTCCTTAGGACTATGAAGTCTGCATCCTCACTTCCGTGGAAGTGAGGATCCCAGGCCTCAAAGGTTATGACTATACTGCAAAAATAAATCAGTGAATAGATTAGTGGCAGTGAGTCTCAAGGCCTGGCTTTACAGACTTGGACTCCCAGGGCTCACATTATTGTACTAAAAATAGTATTGTAGATGTTTCCACTCAGCCTCTGAAACTTGGTGAAGGGAGTGGGTCTCAATGTCTCAGCTCCTGTCCAAGCAGGAAAGTCTACACTGCTATTTTTAGCCCTATAGTGTGATCCTCCCAAGCCTAAGTCATCTGACTCAGGCTCTGCAACACAACTGCTTTACCTCTCAGCTGACAGGCTTCTGAACAGCTCCATGCAGTGTTCAGGTGCAGTGTTTAGGTGCTTTAGAAACTGTTACACCAAAGTCTTCTGTGTAAGAATGAGTTCCATTTGTAAATATTTACATATTGAGAATCTGTACTGTGAAAGAAAATGGATTTCACTATAGAAATGATATTATTTCATAAGAAAGATTTACTCATCTGTGAAACAACTCAGTACAAACAGCAGAAAGGAACCATATACTTTTCCCTCCTTATTATTGATGATGGTCAGCTGTGGTGGAATTTGAACCCGTCAGGATCTATAACCTTTTAATCATAAAAAGAAACAGTGAAAGTCTTCAAGAAGTAAAGGTTGGGGGAGGTCTCTGTAGGGAAATGGGTTCAACAGGATATTCCTAAAAGCATTTCAAAATGGCAGGATCAAAAAGGGTTAGCTAAGCTATTAATCTCAGTTCAAAGAACCATCAAGTAAACTCCCCACTGAGCACAGAACTAGATTGAATCCTTATGAACGTACTGACCCGTTGGCTTTGAGCCTTGTATAGCAAGCAAAAATAATTTAAAAGAGAGAGAGAGAGAGAGAGAGAGAGAGAGAGAGAGAGAGAGAGAGAGAGAGAGAGAGAGAGAAACAAAATAAGAATTATATTGACCTTCATACTGGTAGTTTCTTGCCAGCTGCCCAAATTAGTGGGTTTTAAAAATAAATATAATGTTTTGTTTTTTGGGTTTCCAGCTGGTAGTAATTGTTAGTCATGTTGTTGAACTATTTTTCTCTTTGGCTTCTGAAGCAAGAAAAAATTCTTAAGATATATTTCTAGCTATTATTTTTATCTACATACAAAAGCTATTTATGTTTATCTGATTATGTAATATATTTGTCCATAAATTCAAAGAGACAAAATAAGAAAAGTGAGCTGAGGATTTACAGAAACTCTGAAAATCAGCTAAATACACAAGGAGTCCTGTCTCACTTTTAAAGACCAGCAATTTCATTTATCATTGTTAGTCTTTAAAAGGGCCACAGGACTCCTTTTTTGTTTTGTTGAACTAGACTAACACAGCTACCTCTCTGGAATCTAAAAATTAGGCCATTTATTTATCTGTAGGTAGTTAAATCTGGATTTAAGTGCTTAATAGTAGTCATCCATTCCTGGCAATTTAGCCCTGAATAAATTTTTCAGCATTCTAGATTATAATCATTTGGGGGTAGGCAGAGAGAGAAGTTCTGATCATGTTATTACTTCTTTGAATCCAGGCCTGAATAACAGGCCTGTTCCAAAAATGGTGGTAGGGGAAAAATGCTACAAAATTTAAACATTTTGAAGAGAGTTTTCTTTGAAGTTTTTTAAGAAGACTGAGTTCAAAGCTTTTCCTTAAGTTTTTTAAACAGAAAATTCTCCTTTAAACAGAAGACTTCCCCTCATTCCTGCTCCCATTTTTCCTTTTTTTCTCATTTCCTATTTTACCTGAAAATGGAAGATAAAAGAAAAAAATGTGGGGGGGGGGGGGGAGGGGGGGGGGATCAGAAACAAGGGGGGAGAAAACTGAAAAGCCTAAAATACAAAATCTATTCTAATCTCTTTTAAAAACAACCAAAAGACCATGAAAGACTATTTAGAAAATGATTTTTTTCCATTTTTAAAAAAAATATGAAAAAGTATTTTTTTAAATTTACTTTTTATAAAAATGGTAAGCCTTATGGTCCAATTACAGTAGATTTTGTTTTAGTATCTTTTCTAGGAAAACAGGGACATCTCTATCTTGACAAGATTAAACTCCATAATTTATAGGCACTACAAATGTAGACCATACTGGTAATATTCTTTCTTAATATACTTTCATGATATATTAATACTTTTGGAGGGTAATTTTTGCCCCTACTTGACATATGTATTCTTCTCCAGTACCATTGAGAATAGACTAATGGCAGTTCTGAAGCCAGACAGACGAAAATAGAACACAAATACACCTGCTTCCACCAACATTTCTATATAAGGCAACACTCTCATAGGCTATGTCTACACATAGCCAGATAAGTTTGACTTTGCTAAGTCGACTTTGTTAAGTTGACTTAGCATGTCTACACTCAAAATTAAGTCGACTTAAAGGGGACCCTGCCAAATCGACTTAGAGCACCCACACTGGATGCCTAAGTTGACTTTAGGGGCTAGGTGGACCTGAGACTGGTCCACGGTGGTGGTGGGGGGGGTACCCCTTGCTAAGTACCAGGGAGCTCAACATTTGTCCCATTGTACCTGGGTACAATGGAGGCTGAGCAGGACAGGGACAGTGGCAGGGCATAGGAGCAGGGTGGGCAGGGCTCTGTCCTGCCCAGTGGGGGGCACGCCAGCCTCTGCCTGTGCCAGCCACCCTGGCAGGGAAAGCAGTGGAGGAGCCCTGAAGCCCTTTAAGTTGACTTAAAGTCAATTTAGCGCTAATCTGCATCTAAACTGGCTAAATCAACTTAATAAAGTTGAGTTTCCTTAAGTCAATTTAAGATGCTGCTTAAGTCGACTTAGGGAAATTTAAAGTCGACTTAATTACACCTCCTTTTAAGTCAACTTTAGTGCTTAAATCAACTTCTTAAGTCGACTTGAGCAGTGTGGACACCCTAAGTTGACTTGACTTAGGGCAGGGCAGGGGAAAAAGGGAGCTCCTGCTCCCTTCTCCCCAGGAAGCCACTAGTGGCTTGTCCCGGCTCCCTTCTGGACAGGACCCAAGTGGTCCTGGCCGAAGAGAGCCCCACAGTCCCACCTAGCCAGGACCAAAGATCCCAGCCAGAAGAGAGCGTGGGACTCATTTTTGACCGGGACCGCACTCCAGCTGCTAGGGAGCCCTCGGGGGCTTCCTAGCAACTGGAGCACCGTGCCGGCAATTGCTGGCACTCCAGCTGCTGGGGACCACTTCTAAGCAGCAGCTTAAGTCGACTTAAGGAAAAATTAAGTCGACTTTATAAAACCTAGTTTTAAGTCGACTTTCTGCTTAAGAAAGTCGACTTAAGCCAGTGTAGACGTTGAGTAGCCCTAAGTCAACTTTAAGTTGACTTAGGGGACCCCAGGGCTTCCCCACTGCCCTCCCTGCCAGGTTGGCTGGCACAGCCACAGCCTGGCATGCCCCCCCCCAAAGGGCAGGGCAGAGCCCTGCCCACCCTGCCGCTATGCCCTGCCAAGGTCCCTGTCCCCCTTTTCCCCATTGTACCAAGGTACAATGGGGCAAAGGCTGAGCCCCCTGGCACTTGGCAAGGGGTGCCCCCTGCCACCGTGGACCTGTCCCAGGTCCACCTAGCCCCTAGAAGTTGACCTAGGCATCCAGTGTGGATGCTCTAGGTTGTTTTTGTAGGGTCCCCTCTAAGTCAACTTAAAATTTAAGTGTAGACATGCTAAGTCGACTTAAATTCGCTAGTGTAGACATAGCCTCTAAGTCGACTTAATAAGGTCGACTTAAAGTCGACTTAGTAAAGTTGACTTGGTAAAGTCGACCTAAATTTCTCAGTGTGGACATAGCCCCTAACAGTAACTCTCACCATTATTATTATTCATAAACAGTTACATTTCAACTAAAGTTAATAAGTAAGCTTTACTTTCTCTCGAAAGGTTATGACCAACATATTGCCCACTTTTCTAAACAAGCTCCTTCTAAACAAGCACTTTACAGAGAAAACAAATAAAACATTAAAAGTTCCTACACACATACTACAAATCTCACCAGAAGTCATCCCCAGGTCCAGCCTATGGGATCTTGGAAGGTTTTTAGTCCTTCAAAAACCACAACTAGGTGTTCCCCATGATGACAAGTTCATCAGTCTATGATCCAGAACCAGAACAAAGACTGGGCCCATCTCCCATTTCTTTGTACACTTTGGCTATGTTTACACTTGCAACTTAGGTCACCTTAATGACACTTAAGTCGACCTACACAAAGCCGCATCCACATTGGGCGCTTATTAAGTTGACTTAAGCGATTCCTTAAGTCGACTTAATAATTTCCCCTCTTTAGGTCAACTTAATGCCTAAATTGATCTTGTTAAGTCAACTTAAAGCTGGTGTGGACGAGGAATAACCTAAGTCAACCTAATTGGACTCAGGCTGGAGACAAGGGGAGAGCCACGACCGGGGACATGGGCTAGGGAGACGGGAAGAGCCATGGTGGGGAGAGCTGCGGCCGGGGGGATCCGGGGCTGGGGATCGGGGGCTGGGGAGCTGTGGCTGGGGAGAAGGAGCTGGGGATTGGGGGCTGGAGAGATGGGGCTGGGGAGAGCTTCAGCGAAGTATCAGGGGCTGGGGAAAGCTGCAACTGGAGATCGGGGGCTGGGGAGAGTTGCAGTGGGGGATTGGGTGCTGGGGAGAGCCGCATTGGGGGGTCGGGGGCTAGGGAGAGCTGCAGCTAGGGATTGGGGTTGGGGAGAAGGGAAGGGACATGACGGGGGATATTCTGGTACACTACAGTAAGAAGACATTTTGTTCAGATCTCGTTTGTGAGTTACAAGTTTTCCAAATAATGTGTTGGTTATTGTCTCTGCAATCTCTTTGCTTTGCTCAGGCTATGTACACACAATCAGATTAAAGTGCAACATGGCAATCGCGCTATAAAAAACACGTGACCTTTATTGCAGGAAAGCGCGTACACACGTCGCTCCTTGCAACACAACAGAATTCTTTGCAATATCGCGGTGTAGCGCAATGAATTCTGGGCACCTATCCAATAGTTCAATTTTCCCTGAATTGGCGCTTAGAATCCTGGGATGAAGGAAAGGATAAACTCTCAGTTTCCCCATGGTGCACTGTGTTCCCCTTGCGTCTTTCTCGTTGACAATAGCAACTCGCGCCTATTTTCAACAGTGCAGTGACGCACTACTTGCAAGCAATCACAACTGCGACAGCATGGATCCTGCTCTAATCTCCACTGTCGCCTTCAGCATTCTAAATACATCTCGGCTGGTTGCTCAGTACGCAATGAGCTCTGAATCAGATGAGAACTCTGAGGAGCAGGGGCTGATCGATGCCCTGCAGAGCAACAGCACCCCATTGCTCAGCTCCTTCACCGATCATCTGCAGATGGTGCAACGCCATTTCTGGTCGCGAGAGACGAGCACCGAGTGGTGGGATCGCATTATTATGCAGCTGTGGGATGACGAGCAGTGGGTACAGAACTTTCGAATGCGGAAAGCAACCTTTCTGGAACTGTGTTCAGAGTTGGCCCCTGCCCTGAGACGTAAAGACACCAACATGAGGTCCGCCCTAACCGTGGAGAAGCGTGTTGCGATAGCTGTCTGGAAGATGGCGACTCCTGACTGCTACTGGTCGGTTGCAAACCAGTTTGGAGTCGGGAGGTCCACTGTTGGATTAGCCCTCTCACAAGTGTGCTGAGCCATCAATCGCGTTCTGCTACGGAGTACGGTGACATTGGGCAATGTTCGTGAGATTGTGGACGGCTTTGCTGCCCTGGGATTCCCTAACTGCGGGGGAGCAATAGACAGCACACATATCCCGATTTTGGCTCCAGACCATCTCGCGACTGAGTACATCAACAGGAAGGGCTACTTCTCCATGGTGCTGCAAGCACTCATGGATCACAAGGGGCGTTTTATGGACATCAATGCTGGGTGGTCGGGAAAGCTGCATGATGCCCGCATTTTCAGGAACACTGGTCTGTACCGGAAGCTGCAAGGGGGTACCTTCTTCCCAGATCAAAACATTACTGTGGGGGATGTGGAGATGCCCATAGTCATCCTCAGAGACCCAGCATGCTTACTGATGCCATGGCTCATGAAGCCGTACACCGGGAACATAGATCGCAGCAAGGAGTGGTTCAATTACAGATTGAGCCGCTGCAGAATGACTGTGGAGTGTGCCTTCGGCCATTTAAAAGGGCGCTGGTGCTGTTTGTATGGGAGGTTGGACTTGGACGAGGACAACATCCCTGCTGTAATTGCGGCGTACTGTGTCCTTCATAACATTTGTGAAAGTAGGGGAGAAAAGTTTTCCCGGGGTGGGCTATGGAGGCACAGCGCCTCGAGGAAGCATACGAACAGCCAGCCACTAGGAGTATTAGGGGGGCCCAACAAGGAGCTGCTCGCATAAGGGAGGCACTCAGGGAGCATTTCAGTGATACCCTCCCATAGTTCACTTCAAGGACGCATCAAGTGCACCTTATGAGATTTTCACTGTTTACAAATAAAGCCACTCTTCAAATTTTTTGTTATTGTTTTTATTAAAAGATGGAAGGGGGGGTGGGAGGTGTTACAGGTGGGTGTAGCTGTGGGTCTCTAAAAAGTAGCTCTGTGAGGGACTGGATGTAGCAGTATACCAGGGGGATGGGTGGCCTTCAAAGAAATGCTTTGAAGGACTACGGGGTGTGGGAGGTAGACACGGCTGAACTGGAGTGGAGCCCGTACATTAATCTCCTGGGTCTGCAAAGCAATCATGCTCTTGAGCAGTTCTGTTTGCTCCTTCATCACGCTTATCACTTCGTCCCTGTGTTTCTGCCTCCTCTGTTGGGATTCCTCTCTCCAGGCTCGATTCTCCCTCGCGGATTTCTGTGCTGTTTTCATCAGGTCCTGAAACATATCCTCCCTGTTTCTTCGAGCACGTCGCCAAATGTTTCTCATGCGATCAGCTGGGGTAGACACCGGCCTCGTGAAGGTCGAATCTATTAAAAAAAAAGAATAATAAAGCTATTGTTAACACATAGCATAGATAACCAATGTAACCTTCCAGTAGCACATTCCACTGGATGGTACAGGGCAGTCAACATCCTGTGCTTCGCTGAAGCGGACAAGGTATGTCCTAATAGAAAGCTTACTGGGGGCTAACATTCTGCACAGGGCACACAGATGGAACCCGATATCTCTCTCCTCAGAGTGCCCCTGCCAGCTAGAATACATACCCTACATGCCACTGGATACAAACCAGGACCGTATGCTGCTGCACTGTGTGCTGCCCTGGCAAGGCAGAGTATCCTTCTTTGGGAGCGTAGACACAAATGCTCTCCCATCTAACCTGAGTAGTAGGCTCTGGAGGTACATTGAGGAAACCTTTAGTGACCTAAATACAGATGATTTTTTGACAATCACTGCTTGTGTTGATGCACTTCTAATGAATGCAGACTAAATAGCATGCACAGCGGGGACCGAGACAGCAAGCACCCCCACTCCGGACAATGATATTTTAGCAGAAGCCATAGCTGCATGAAAGAGAAACTTACCTGAACCTCCCTCTGCCGCCTCAGAGGACACGCTGCAATTCATGTCTTGGGTGGACGTCTCAGTGGGGGTGCAGAAGAGCTCCTAACTACACGCTGTTGCGCTCTCCTCCAGGTCAACCTCCATCTCCTCCTCCTCATCGATCACATCCTTATTCTGCTCGGCTCTGGCATTCAGTGGATGAGTGGGGGGCCAATGTGTGCACAGGACTCTTTGCAGTGGTTGTGGGGTCCCCACTGAGGATGGCTTTGATCTCCTTATAGTACCTGCATGTAGCAGGCGCTGATCCCGAACGGCAGTTTGCTTCCTTCGCTCAGTGACAGGTTATTCTTAGCTCCTTCACCTTCGATCTGCACTGCATAGTGTCTCTATCACAACTTCTCTCTGACATGGACCGACAAATTATGCCATATGTATTCTTATTTCGCCTGCTGCCACGTAGCTGCGCCTGCACAGCAAACTCTCCCCAGATGCTGATCAGGTCCAGAACCTCTGCCGTGCTCCAAATGGGTGCGCGACTTCCACAATGGGCCGCCATTGCTAGTGAAGATCGGAGCTGCACTCCACTCCATGAGGAAGAGAACAGGAAGTGAAACAGAGGAGAAATTCGAAAATCCCGGGAATCAAATCAGGGCGGGGACTGTTTCGTCACGGCCACAGAGCGGGTGGGGAGAAGACCAGAGAGGACGACTTTGGAATGCTGGGACACTTCCTGAGGCCAATCATTGCGTGGTAAGTGTACACACGAGTGGAAAGGCGCAACAGCTGTTCCGCGTTAACTGCTACCACCCTCGTCGAGGTGGTTTTTCTATTGCGCTACGCTAGGGCTGTTGACGCGCAACAGCCCTATTGCACGTGTGTACGCTGTTGTTGTTATTGCGCGGTAATGACTGTTAATGCCCTATAAAGTGACCGTGTGTACATGGCCTCATACAAGTCTGACAGCTTATCTTGGACCCCATTTCAGGTGTCCAATATCTCAGTGATAATGGGTAAGCTTTTAATGATTCCCTAATTAGATGTATCTTTGACAACTGAGAAATAGGGACTGTATTGCTTGTTAAGGTCTTTTAAAAATTCTGTTGAAAGCAGTGACAGCACATTTTTGATTAATGCCTCTGCTTAGTCCAGCCCCAGCTGATGTCCTTCACAATCATTTCGTCTGTTGGTGCCCATTTAAATTCAAAGTTATTCAACCAATTGAAGTGTTGATGCACTACTGTGTGGTACACCAGACTAGCTGAGCAGTGATAACCTTACTCTTAAAGGATTCATTTGGTCTACAGAAAAAATTCAATACCAAAAATATTTCTCTTATGACTCGTGGGACTGGTCTACACTTCTGGAAAAATTTGGTGGCAATTAACGAGTGTTACACAAGCTACAAAGAGTACCTTGTGTAACTCCCATCGACTTCCTGACTCCCCTTCAGCACAGCTTCTTCACTGTGCTGTGCCACTTGATGGAGTGGTATACTAAGTCGATTTCCAGATTAATTTAACGTGTTTTAGCTGTCCGCTAAGCTGATCCAGAACGATCCATCTGATGGCAGCAACTTTGCCATCGTAAGTGTAGATGTGGTCTAAGTGTTTCGTTCATGATTTTTTAAAATCAGAATGATGCTTAGTATCAGACTCGCTGCTATGGGAAATACTAGATTCCTTCCTGTATACTTACCAAAAGACTCATAAATCACAGTCACAGGATTTCCAAACCCAAGTGTCTTTTCCCATTCTACCCTGTATCTGCATTGTCTTTTTTGTTTTTTGGTAGCTGTCTCCTCCTCACTTGCTGTGCTCTGTCCTTTGGGGTGCTCAGATTATAATCCCTCAATAAGAGTTGCATGTGATGATTCAATATTTCTGTAACCTAATAGTTATAGGTTGAATATGTTGCCACTTGAGAACGTGCAGGGAAATTTTGAGGGTGGAGTTCTTTGAAAGATCATAGAAATTACATATGCAAGCAGTTTAATTAAACTCCAATTAATCTCAGCTGTTTTTTTTCTGAGTCTCCTCTACACACTTACTTATTGCACCAAATAAAAGAGATCTCTGATTTCTCATTGTAATTCTTAATTATTGTTTGCCTTATATTTGTAGTTGTGTTTGTTAACATTAGGCTTTGATATGTGACAAGATCTCAATAGTGGCTCAAATTGAGTTTTTTACAATTATAGTAAATACTGTAGATTATATTACCTCTACTTGTTCTTTTCATTGAAGTACCATGCAATTAACTCAAGTAGAATATCAAAGGAATTATTTCACTCATTTTAATCATATATCTGCGTAGTTTTGCTTGGAAATAAAGACTTGCTGTGCCAAAACAGAAATAAAAAAATGTTTCATTTTATTTAAATTTGAGAATATCTCAGTAAAAATAGTCTTGTATCAATCAACAACAGGTGCAGTGGGGTCAATACCATGGAGAGCACGGATGGGTTCTTCCACCTCAGCTGTAAGCAGAGTTCAAAATGGTTGCAGCTAATCAGATGTTTTTCTCTCTACCTCCTGCATGAAGTCCGTATCTCACTTAAGGGTGGCTCTCCCCTCCTCCATCTCCATTTGTTAAATTTTTGAATAACATTTTTACTTAATTTGTAGCCCACTTCATAGCCCATTTTCATGGTTCTGCTGCAGATTTATCCCTGTCATATATGATGATCAATTTGTATGCCAAAAATCTGTAAATCTATATCATTCATGCCAAATATATGCAAATATACTCACAAAGGCATGGCTGAAAACATTCTGGCTATGTCTACATTGGCAATTTAAGTCGATATAAGGAGCTTAAGTCGACTTAAATTAAGCCACGTCCACACTAGGCTTTCATTAAGTCGACTTAAGAAATTCCTTAAGTCGACTTAATGAAAGCTTAAATTGACTTAATAACTACCACTCATTAGGTCAACTTAAGCCTCCTTAAGTCAACCTAACCCTTCCTTAGGTTGACCTTAGCCCAGTGTGGACACATAAATCCACTTTGTTAAGTCGACCTAAAGGCAGTTAGGTTGACTTAACAAAGTAGACTAAGTCGACTTAAAGTGTTGCCTCTTGTTAAATCAACTTTAATAAGATCAATTTTAGTCGACTTAAAGTTGGCCTTATTAAAGTCGACTTAACAAAAGTCAACTTAACTTTTCTAATGTAGACATAGCCTCTATGAGGTTCAAGGAAAATGTAGTTCTCAGAAAGACTAGAAGGTTCCATGAAATTCTACAAAGGTCCAGAATATTCTAGAAGGTTAGTGAAACATGAATCCACATAGGAATATCTGAAACATTTTACTTGAAATATTCTCTTTTACCCTTTTGCCACTAACAACAAAACAGTACCCTGAGCAAGGCATCCCCCAATCTTGACACACCATTCAGTCACCTGGGACACCTGTCCCTAAATCTATCAGTGGTCAGAAACCTGGACCTTATTACATGCAGACTGGGGCAACAATAGGTATTCTATATGTGTTGTCAATGCCAAATCCTGAGGATAAAATGATTTGACTTGGAGCAATATGCCATTATCTTTCAGAGATCTGGCCTTCTTTCAATATCTCTTATATTCAAAAGCAGCTTGGAGTTGTCTTTGGCCATGTTGCCAGGATGGACAAAAACACCCTATCACAGTTTTCAATTAAATTCTCCATCAAAACGCAAATGGGTATATACCCTGATCCTATTTGGTAGTACCTGCAGCATGCCCCACAAGTTCATGGATTCACAGGATTTAGCAAGATCTGGGAACTTCACTACACAACATTATACAATCAATTATGGTCACTCTGGCTAGCACAGCAGATCTCAGTGAACTATATGTGTCTGATGATGACGCTTCAGATAGGCACTACTCATCCTTTACAAAACAAATCAAGCCAATCTTCTGAATACTTAATGGGTCACCCACCTCTACACTATACACATTATTATATTTCTTAAGGGGACTATTATGGATATATCCTTACATAGGCTATACACCACAGTATACTCTAAAGTGTTGGACAACATATAATTTGTGTAATTGCCTTAAAGTCCTGACAATCAGATCTGATTTATTTAATTTCACTGCAATTTGAAAACTTATGAAGTCATTCTTTGCTGTGTTCAGAGACATAACATTAAATGTTGCAAGGATTCTCAACATAACTTGTGTCAGATTCCAGTGCATGATGCTGATCACTGTGAATGTTTTGGTTAATAGTCTATCAGAAGACAAATTAGATAAATAAATGAATAAATAAAAACTGTTCTTGCAGTGCTGGAATTCCCTTTAAGCATCAATATAATCACAGAAAATTGTACTTTGTGAAAATCAATCTGGCATGGATACCTCTTGGGAGAAGGATTACTCAGTTTTCATTACTTGCTGTTATTGATCCAGTATCATAACAGAAAAGCCATACTTAAATATAACAAGTTTGTGGGAAATGGAATGAGTCAGGAAGTTGGTAATGGGTTTAAGACTCTTTCAGCTCTAAATCTCAGTTTGAGTTCATGATGCTTGGAGTTTCGCCAGGCTTGTGATGCTGTTTTTATTAGTGACAAAAGGGATAATAGAATGTTTGAAGCAAAATGTTTCAGGTATTCTGTATGTGGATTCATGTTTCACTAACCTTCTAGAATGTTCTGGACCTTTGTAGAATCTTGTGGAATCTTCCAGAAATTCTGAGAACTACATTTTCTTCAAACCTCCTAGAATCATGTCAACCATGCCTCATGGCTATATTTGCTTATATAGAGCATGAATCTATTTGAAAGTCATCATTGTAGAAACGTTGATTGGAGGCTTATGTGAATTGAATTATCAGCTTCAGTTCCATTTCTTAGAGACTCGTGATCACATCACACCAAGCTACAATATAAATGGCATTAGTGGCAATCTTGATAAAAATCAGAAAGACCAATGACTGAATTGTTATGGAGGCTAAAATATTCTCAGAGATGATTTCCCTCTAAACAGGATTGAAAGACAGTATGAGGAAAGCTACTGACAATACTGTACCCATTCAGAGTATTGAAAGAAGGATGAATTCTGTAGAACTGTCAATTCATGCATATTTCACAAGTACTATGCTTAGTCTTCAAAATGTAGCATAACTTCCCCAGTTGGTGGAGGTGAGAATCCTAGGCTATGTCTACACTTACAAAAGCTAGTTCTAATTAGTTAATTCAAACTAACTTTATTTAGTTTGAATTAACTTAATTTGAACTAGCATGGCCCCACTAGAATGCTTGCTCGAACTAGCCATGTCCATGAAGGGCACTTGCTTAGTTCGAATTAGTCAGTTGCATGAAGGTCAATCTGCCAATTAGTTCGAACTAAGCAGTTAGTTCAAACTAATATGGCCACACTGACTTAAGGGTTAGTTCAAATTAAGCAATTGAATCTATTAGTTCGAATTAAGGAAGCCCTTAATTCGAACTAATGAAAGCCTAGTGTGGCCAAGGCTTAAGTTAGTTTGAATTAAGCTTTCTTAATTCGAAGTAACTTGCAAGTGTAGACATAGCGCCAGACTTCAATGGACTCCAAAAGGAATCTTAGTTTTTGAGTAAAACTCTATTTTTTCCACGGAGGAACACAAATCCCCAAAGCGATAAATTAAAGGAAACACTGTGACAAAGATCTTAGGGAGTATTTCATCTCCTGGCTTTTTGTGTGGGTTTTTTGTAACAGGGTGCAACCTGGTCCTGTGTGTTTTGTATCAAGGCATGACGTGTTATGTGATATTGCATGCCATACAATGCCAGTTAAGAAATCTCTTTCTCAGAGCTCATGAGAAACATTGTAGTGAGGCGAGATCTATTACCCATTTGTTGTAGAAAAAGGATTTAATAAGTTACTATCCTAACTCTGACCAAGCCTACTGTAAAGCAGTTTTCTCTTGAAATGTGTATGATTAATGATGCAGATGATATTGTTGCTGATGGGATAATTGCACTTCATTTGGGAAATATTTAGTATTTCATCTCTTTAAAATATATATGTTGAAATATTCTATTGATGTCACCTTGTGCTGTGGCTCCCAGCCAATTTCCAGTGCTAAGCAATGTTTTTTTCTGGGCCAATACGATGCTTAGATAGGTGACTTCTGGGGGTTCCCAAGGTATTTCTGAAATGTCTGCTAAATATCCTTCACCTCTGAGTCACTACTGAATCAATATCTCAGCACAATGTTGAAAAATGTGGAATTGCTGAAAGTCCTATCTTTTGAATTTAATGTAAAACAAGTTCCTGATTAGAGCTGGTTGGAAAATGAAATTTTCATCTGAGAGGAAACTCCAGTGTTTACCTTTGTTTTGTATTAGAAAATGAAACCAATAAATTTTAGACAGAAATTAAAGATTTCAACATTTACAAATAAAAATGCTCATTTTGATTCCTTAACTTAAAGTTTGGGGAGTTTTTTGCTCTGATTTTTCTAATGGAAAATCAAAAACTTTCATAAATATTTTGATGAAACCACATTTTCCAAAAGAATTTTTTTTGATCAAAACAAAATTTAACCAGCTCTTGCACTGACTATTTATTATAATTAATTTACATTCAAATACCAGCACAAATAATCACATTCTGCATGCCTAAATTCCATACACAGTATCAATTGGATACAGTATTCTTCTCTACATCCTGTTCTGATTTGTCATAAACTAATGTTTTCTGCTGTTAAAACAGGTATTGCATTTCACTCTAGATATTGTTGGGTTTTGATGGTAGATGTGATCCTAGTTGATACTTTGAAAAACTATTTAAAGTATATAGGTGCTACTCAATTAGGGTACGCCTACACTGGCAAGTTAGATCGACTTAAGGAGGCTTAAGTCAGCTTAAACAAGCCGCGTCCACACCGAGCTTTTCTTAAGTTGACTTAAGCATTTCCTTAAATTGACTTAAGGAAAGCTTAAGTTAACTTAATAACACCTACCTTTACGTCGATTTAAGCTTTAAGTCGACTCCTTAAGTTGATTTAAGGCCAGTGTAGACGGAGATTAACGCTAAATCGACTTTATTAAGTCAACTTAAAGCCAATACAACGGCTATCTCTGCTGTTAAGTTGGCTTAACAAAGTCAACTTAAAGTGTAGTCAATTTGTTAAATCGACTTAACAAGTTCAACTTAAAGTCGACCTTGACTGAGACTATACTAAAGGAATTAGGTGAGTTGGAGCCAAGACTCCCTCTCACTTAAAAACCAGTAAGAATAGTTAGCTTAATTTTATGTCACAGAGACCCCTGCTAAAGCAGATGGGGATACTCTCATGAATTTTTCAGTGTCCAGACAGTACGGGGTGCCTGTCAACACACTGAGAATTGAAAATGCTTCTGAAAATTTTGATCTAAACTAATAAAGGAGTTGATATAAACTAATGAAGAATCCTCCCCCCACCCACCCCCCGCCCTTTTTGGGAGGCAGGGGATGGCAAGGAGTGATTTACCATCAGTAATATGACTTCTATTTTCTCTTCATTGTGCTCAATACTCTCTTTCAGTCCCCAAAGTGACCCAGGCATAGATAGAGACCATTCATTTACAAATGAAAGCAAATCCTCACCTCAGACTTTCCTTTTCCCAATGGTCTTCTCTTCTCACTATTTTTTTTTCCACCTGCAGAATTAACATTGGACAGGAGAAAGTGAAACCCATATGAATTAATGTACAAATGAAACACCTTAAACTATTGTTCCCAGTTTGTATTAATGTTTTCCAGCTGATTTTCTACTTTTCTAAGGAATATAACAAGGAATTTCATATGCTCCCCTGTGAGCCCCCAAAACTATTTTTCTGGACAAAAAAAAATAGTAAATCCAACTAGTTAACAGATATTTAATCCCATTTCTTCCCCCCAGATTGTCTGGAATTTGATATTCTCTCAAACTAATGACCGCAATTGCCTGCAAATAATTTATAAAATAAATGTGCATTCTATTCCAAGTGTAGTTCTGTAATCCCAGACAATGGTTGAATTTTTCACCTTCTCCCTCCATTTGCCATTCTATAGCTATAGTAACTTAATGCTCTTTCATCCCCTGCTCTTCTGAGAGTGAAATCATGATGGACATGTTTGTCACCATGGCAACAAAACATTACACATATTTTAACCATAGCAGATGCATAGACTCTAAATCCCAGGTTTCTTTGTTTTTGGAGAGCTTTGAGGTGGCTCACATAACTATAAACCCCAGTATAAAAAGAATGAAAGTGAAATGCTTTCGAATGCTAAGTGAAGCAGCATTTTCTACCTTAGGTTATATTCCCCCCGAGTGTTGGCAGATGGCTAGTTACTGTATTTATTCTGGGCCAGACAGTAGAAGATTTTTACAGTAAAAGAGCTAGCAAGAAGATGGAGTCAACTGTATATGAGGCACAACCATAGTACAAAGACCCATAACAGCAATATTAGGAAATAAACAGATTACCTTATTTTGAAGCACACATTTTTTTCTGGATTGGTTCATATCATAACAACTCATTTTAGGGTAACTAGTTCACAAGGTAAGACTATTAATACAATATAGAAAATGGCACAGGAAAGCTACAGGTTAAATATGTAGAAGCTAAGCTAAGGAATAAACATTAAATTGTAAAGGTACGACTCATATAAGTATTATTAAGGCCCCAAACTTGCTTTCATATAGCTGCCATAATCATTGATTTCAATATGAATTGCACCTATTCTAGGAGGGCAGATTGGACCACATATGGGTTTTTTGGAAGCGTGAGAACCAAGGTGAATGATATGAAACGGTTTTAGTAATGAAAATATTTAGCAACTTACTGCACCAGGCCTAATTTGCATTTTCCTCCATAAATACTTGTATTTGATCTTATATAAAAATCATTATTCCTCCCATTTTATTTACAACTAGCCTTGGAATGCAATTCCTGGGTTGCAGGAACTCCAATATGCTGGTTCTGTGGATAGAAGTGAAGATATCAGTCAATACACTCAGAACTTATCTATGAACAGTAGATTTTGCAGGTGTTCCAAAATGATCTTCCATAGCTATGTAGCTATTTCCTGACCACCCAAATCTTCATTGAAGCATAGTGCATAAGCTGTGCTATGCCAAGTATAGTCTAGTCCTGGAACGTGACACAGTCAGCTTCCAAAACACTCTGTTCTGTAAGGTGTTATTAGAAAACTTGCTTATTAACTTTTAACATAAAACTTCATAGATTCCCATCTTTTTCAATGTAATGCACAAGGCATGTTCTATTGACTAGAATCTCTTTTAAGAAGTGTTTTAATACATGCATAGTATAAATATTGAAGGAGAGGAAAACAGTAATTCTCTTGTTCATTTTAACATACTTAATTCAGTCTTCAGGATTTGACGACAGAGACCTTGCTCAGTGAATGTATCTATGCCAAAAAACCTTCCTCATCAAAAAGGGAAGGAAGGTGGTGCCAGTTAAAGAAAACTTTGGATGGCTAAGACAAAATTTCTCAAAAATAGGTGACTGAAGTTAGCTAACCAAATTCATATTTGGACACATAAGTGGCTGGACCAAGTGTTAAACTATCACCAACTCTCCACTGCTTCATCTGACTGCAATGGCAACTTCCAGGTACTTGAAAATCAGGTAATTCATTCAGATCCCTGGATGTGAACCCTGCTATATGTAGGCCAACATTTAGAAAAATGACACATTAAAGGACCTGAGCTTTTGAAAATCAAGGCCTCTTTAACATGTTTCAAGTTGGGCACTCAAAAAATTGAGGTATCTAAAATCATTAGCTACTTTATAAAACTTTCAAGCCTTCAACTACTGCTCTTTTGTCCCTGGCATGTATTTAGTTTCTCCTATCATGCACCCTACACAAAAGTTAGTGAAAACGGTAGTTTTTGTACTAAGTCAACTGTAGGACAGCTTCTGCTGGGCACTTTTGGGTTAGAATTCAACTGATGGCCAGATTAAGAGGATGGGTTGGGGTGTTGGACTTGAGGGGCTCTGGATTTGGGGTAGTCTTTTTGTTGTTAGCAACAAAAGGAAACAGAATGTCTGAAGTAAAATATTTCAGGTATTCTGTATGTAGATTCATTTTTCACCAACCTCCTGGAATGTTCTAGACCTTTGTAAAATCTCTTGGAACTTTCCAGACTTTCTGAGAACTACATTATAATGATCTTGAGGGTTCATTAAAACCACCACATTGAATGAGTGAGGAATAGAAATTTAATAACACAGACAAGAATGATTCCCAGGTGTGCAGCTGGGAGAAGCCATGTTAGCCATCTGTAGGGCACGTCTCCCAATTCACACAACAGTAACCCATGCTAGGGAGTGTCTCTAAAATCACAACCTTCTACAAGCATCTCTTTACATCTTCCCTTCTAAGGAAAACAAGTTAACACTTAGTTCCATATAAAAGCTATGTAATAATGCATGCACTTCCATCTAACAACATATAACAGCTATTTAAAAAAACATGCGTAACACCAGTCCATAAACCCAGCATCTGAACAACCTAGAGAGGAGCGGTTACTAGCACATCACTCTCAAGTGAGTCTTTACCACTCACTTCCCTCACACATCCTAGGAAGTCTCTATGGGTATGTCTTTAAGTTGACTTAAGGGTGGTTAGGTCCACTTAACAAAGTGGACTAAGTCGACTTAACTTTAAGTCGACTTAGTCCACTTTGTTAAGTCGACTTAATAAGTTAGACTTTAAATTGACATAAAGTCAAACTTATTAAGTTGACTTAACAAAGTCGACTTAACTTTTTCTAGTGCAGACATAACCTATGAGTCTTCCTGGACGTTTGATTACTCGATTTGATCTTCTCAGTACTGCTCCTTTATTCAAGTCTGAGTTTTTTTGTTCCCTGGGAGTTTCTTCATCATGCGTTAAGGATATTGGATCAGTCAGGGGAGGTATGCTGGAATCTACCTCAACTTGCATAGTGTTGGAACTCTTTGGGATAAGTCGTAGATCCTGTCAATTACATCAAAATGTGTCCCCTTGGTCTGTCTGGACCACATAAGACCATGGAAGCTGCTGTTTTTTAATGGTACCTCTTTGGCCCCAAGTATTAGAGGTGTGATTCCTCAGGCATACTCTATCACCTGGGTTAAGGGAGGGAAGATCACGGCCCTTCTGTCAAAATAATATTTCTGCCTCCACTTCTGACTTTCTTTCATCTTCCAAATGGTAGCATTGTTCTGAGATTGCAGCAAGTTATCAGTAATAGGTAAATTAGACCTGATCCTTCTTCCCATTATATCAGCAGTGCTTTATACAGATCACCCCCACTGTCAAAAGTCTTTTTCATCAGGTTCTTTACCGTCTGTATAGACCTTTCCACCAGTCCATTTGATTGGTGGTAATTTGGACTAGAGGTTTCATGATGAAAATCCCAATCTGAGGCAAATTGCCTAAACTCTGCACTTGAAAATTGTAGCCCATTGTCGCTGAAGATCTCATCAGGAATTCCATGTCTGGAAAAATATTCCTTTCGTGCTAATGATCACTGAATTACTATTAGTACTGTACAGTGTGCAAATTTCTGGATACAGAGAGTAATAATTGGTGACTATTAAGTAATCCTTAGAATGTCAGGTAAATAAATCCACATTCACCTTCACATAAGGTCTTTGTGGAAGAGGATGGGGTCTCAGTGTCTCTGCCTGTTGGCATGGCTTGTATTTCAAGCATGAAAAGCAGTTTTTTATCACATTGGTGACATCATGATTGATGTGGCCAATACATGACCTCTCGTGCTCATTCTTTGCACTCCTCAATTCCTAAATGACCTTCATGGATCTTTTGTAGCATTTATTTTTGGAGGCTCTGTGGAATTACAACCTTACCACCCTTGAACATCACCCCATCTACCCCAGTCAGTTCATGTCTGCAGTTCCAATAATCTCTTACACTTAGACAGCAATTGTTTATTATTTCAGGCCACTCTTTAATTATCACTTCTTTAAGGATTCCCAATGATTCATCTTTCTCTGTGTCTTCTCTTATTTGTTGCATTCTCCTGTTAGCTATGGAATTTGATCTCACAATCATAACGACATAGGCTTGCACCTCTGTCTCCAGTGTCTTCTCAGGTTCCATAGGTGCTACTGCTCTGGAAAGTGCATCTGCTGTGAACATAAATTTGCCAGGCGTGTAGGTCACCAGCAAATTGTATTTCTGCAATTTTATCATCATTCATTGAATCGTTAAGGTACAGTCATTTAACGGTTTGCTAAATAATGCAATCAAGGGCTGTTTCAACTTCTACTTCCACTGTCTATAAATACACTGATTAAATCTCTCACAAGCAAACAAGATTCCTAAAAGCTCCATCTCAATCTGTGCATATCTAGTCTCTGCATCAGTCAGTGATTTGGATGCATATGCCATGGGTTGCCAGCAATCCTCATGTTTCTGTAAAACCACTGCACCTAGCCGAGACTGTGATGCATCTGCTGAAATCTTAATAGACCTTTCTGGAGTATAACATTTCAATACTGGTTCTTGTATCAAGTGTTGTTTTAAACCTTCCCATGATTCCTCCTGTGCAGCATCCCAACACCATTCATTTTTGTCCTCTGGGAGTTGTCTCAACGGCGCTACCTTGGCAGACAGATTGGGTATGAATTTTCCAAGATAGTTAACCATTCCCAGGAACCGTTGGGCATCTTTCTTTGACTGGGGATGTGGCATCATTTCAATGGCAGAAATCTTCCTCTTACCAGGTTTTACACCTTCATGGGAAATAATGTCCCCTATAAAAGTCTGCTCTCTAACTCCTAACTTAGTTTGTACTTTAGTTTGAGGTTTGCAGCTCTAGGTGCATCCAACACTTGCTGAAGCCGTCGATCATGCTCCTCTTTTGTAGAGCCCCAGATGATGATGATGTCATCCATGGAGGTATCCACACCACAAATATGTTCATAGATCATATGTATGATTTTGTGATACACCTTTGGTGTTGAAGCTATACCGAAGGGTAAGAGTAAAAACCTGTATCTTCCAAATGGAGTATTAAATGTACATAATTTTGAGCTTTCCTCTGTTAATTTCCTCTGGAAAGTTCTATTAATTTTAGCTGCCAGAATCCTGAAGATGCATCCAATTTACTGAAATATTGAGCATTTGCAAACTGAGCCATAATCTCTTCTCTAGTTGGTAGTTTGAAATATTCTCTTTGTATAGTTCTGTTGAGGTCTCTGGGATCTAAACATATGCCTAGCTGGCCAGTGCTTTTTTGCAGTATGACAAGGGAACTCACCCTTTCTGTTGGCTCCCCTACTTTTTGTATTACTTGTATTGCTTCCATCCTTTCAAGCTCAGCCTTGAGTTTATCATGGAGTGCAAATGGTACCTTTCTACATGGATGAATAACTGGAGGGACCTGCTTGTTTTTGCAGACTGTATGTTCAGCTAGCAAGTAACCAAATCCTGGTCCTGATATTCCTGAAAGAGTGCCTCATAGCCAGAAGCAGTACAGTCTTGTAGACAGAGCACCCTTTTTACCAGATTGAGTTTCTCACATGCAGCCAGGCCCAAAAAATTGGTGTCACATCCTGTGACGCTACAATGAAAGGCAGCCTGGACATGGTGTTCTTATGATTAACACTAGTGAAGCAGCATCCCTGTACTGGTATATTTGTTCCAGAATATCCAGCTATTTTTATGTTTGTTGGTCCCAGTTTAAGTCTTATTCTCAGTCTCTCAAAATCTCGTGCAGACAGAATATTCACCTGAGCTCCTGTGTCTAGTTTCAAGGGAATGACTGTTCCATTCACTGTCAGAGGCAGTATCCAGTCCCTCTCATTTGGCTTGCTTGACCCCAGTACATCAACAAAACACTCTTCAGTCTCATTGTCAGTAACTAAATGCCCTTGATTTTTCTGCCTTTGGGGTCTGCAGCAGTTTGTAAAATGATTAAGTTTCCCACAGTTATGACAGAGTTTCCTATAGGCAAAGCACTGTTTGGGACCATGTCTTGATCCACACTTGCCCCATGACCATCTGGACTCAGTCTTCCTGATAGCAGGGGTTGGCTGCACATTGTAATCCGAGCCACTCTGGCTATATGCTGTTTGTCTGAGTGCATGGATTGTTCCCTCTGGTGAATTCAGCTCTTTTACTTGTGTTTTGACCATTTCAGTGGCCCTACATATTTAGAGAACTTCATTCAGAGAGATCTCCCCTGCTCTGAGCATGCATGTAAAAAAATCTATGCCTCTCAAAAATCACATTTGTTTTTGGCATTTAGTCCTCACATTTAGTCAGTATTATATTTAAATTCATGCTTTCACCATCTTGAAATTCAAAGTTATTATAAACATCCAGAGCCGCAGTGGGTGGAACTTTTGCCCAGCTGGCAGTGCTCCGCCCCCATCCCCAGATCTTGCCCAGCCAGCTGCAGACCTCCACTCTTTCCCAGCTCCCCACTCTGCTCCAGCCCCCCATTCTCCCTGACCCGGCTGCAGCCTCCCACTCCAGCTCCCACTCTCCCTGGCTCAGCTAAAGCACCCCCACTCTCCCTTGCCCTCCCAACTCCCTGTCCCAGCTGTTCCCCCAGTTCCCACTTTCCGCCAGTCCCCGAGCCCGGAGCCAACACCTGGCCTAAAAAACTGCTGTGCCCCACTACTCACCCCCACACAGCCACAGCTCAGCTGCCTCTACAGACCACCCCATGCTGCAGCCCAGTGTGCCCGGACATTGTCAACCCCCATTCTAGCCTATTATATTTATCTGGCATCACAAAAGGTTTCCTACCAAATTTTTTTTTTTAAAAGAAGGAAATAAAAGGTCACATAAAATTGTATACAGACTATAGACTGAGTTAAGTAGTGGTGGATCAAGATACTTTATTATTTGCCCTTCTGCCATAAGTCATTCTCACTGTGAACAATTAGAAATGCTACAAACAAGAGACATAAAGAAATTGAATCTTGCAAAAGCAGCTGAAAATTTGTACTTAAGGGAGAAATCTGAGTATTGTGTAAATCATTCCTTGTGGTTTCTATTTCATTTCCGTTCGGGGTATTTTTTTTTGGCAAATTGAAAACTAACATATTTTTGATTAAAAATCTAGTACTGACTCTGTTTTTGTAGAAAATATACTTCTTTTGCCAGAATCTTAATTTTATTATTTATGGTATAGACTTATTGCATTGAATGCCATTTTTTAGTATTAAAAAGTCTCCTGAAAATGAATATCTACAAAGTAGAAGTTTTCGTCCATAGCATACACATCTTATTCCTAACACCAGAGAACTATAATGTTTTAGCAGAATAATCATGTTCTCTGAAAATGAGCCTCTTTTTATAAACTAGATACAACAGAAGCCACTTAAAAGTCATCATTTACTGACCAAATCATACATATTCCAGATATCTATTACTATTGTAAGTAAAGGTAAAAATCATTGATACTGATGTATAATGATTATAAGCAAGGCTGATTTTTAACGGTGCCCACTAGCCTTAAATATTTTGCTGATTTTCTTTAAAAAAAATCTTGCCATCTCTAAGCTTCTGTAATTTCTTTACCTGGAAAAAAATTGAATGTTGCTTAGAATATCATTGCTAGCTATGGAGACTGATGCCTATTATTTAACCAAAAAGAAGATACAAGAATAAGCAGTAGTAAATACAAACTTCTTCACCTCAACCGCTAATAATATATCTCACTTGTGTTCTAGAAGGCCCACTCTACCATTCTGATTCTGGACTGGTCAGAACTTTACTCCTGTGTGGAACCCCGATGACTTTAACAGGGTGCTGGACTGGTGCAGATATTTATCTTCTTAGAGTCAGCTGAGGAGATGAATGGGTAGTTCATTTTCTGTGACAATTGAATCTCTAAACTCTGCTGAAATTGTGAAGAAGGATATCAATTAATGCCTATTCTGGTGCTATATATTGAAGTAGATACCAATTCACTAACCACAGGCCTGGAAAAAAAAACTATTCATTTTATAAGAACGGCCATGAAATGATAATGATGGTCACTCACTGGGCAAGAAGTAGACCCCAATACACATTAGGGTAGAAGCGTTGCTACCTGCAGTATCATGCAGATAACATGCACCACATTTCATATCTATTATTTCTTGGAACATTCCCCCTTTTCTTTACTGCAAATGGTCTAAATCCTCAATGGGATCCACTTGAATTGAGACCATTCTGCAGCTCATAATGCAGCTATATGATACAACAGACTCCTTCATTGATTAATGTATGACTCTGAGCAGGAAATTGCACTTCATCTTCATCATTTATCAGCATATTCATTCAGTCTGCAAATCCATGCAGGATAATACTATATGCTACCATAAGTTTCATGGCATTATAAAGGCAAAAAAGGGCTCCAAAGACATCTCTTCATTTTTATTCAGAAATGCTTTGATGTACTTCAAAGATAAAAGCCATTTTTTTGTGCTCACAAGGAGTGAAAGTGTCCTGTTATGACAAAAAAAAAATCCTTTAACAGGATGGTTAAGTGAAGCTTAACATTTGTTTCAATTGAATAAAAACACTCACTGATGTCAGCTCATGATTCATATTTACCCTTTTCAAATCCCCTGGCCTTCATCAAAAATCCTTACATCCTTTCCTAAAAATGCAGGCTTTGTTACATAACCTATTACAGGATTAACTGTTCACATTTTCTTTTGATAAAATGAAATATTTAGGTCAACTGACATTAGAGACAAAAGATGCTCAATTAACTATTTTTAAGGCCACCCTCTCTTTTGTTCAGGGGTGCCTATTAAAGACTATTGACTCACATGGGTGTTAAGGTTTTGTGAATCTCTAGAACTGCTTTTCAATTTCATAAAGCTAGTTTGAATTTCTGAACTTTTTCTCCCTGTAATTTAAATCTATGTGTGAAATGCTGTTCTCATTTAGCACTGGTATAAATTTGGAGTAACTCCTTCCATTTCAGAATGCACAACATAATAGAATTCAGCTTTCCACTAGCTAACTGATATTTAGATCTCATGCCTTGAGTTACTACACATTTACTTTGGAGTGACAGAGTAGAACTGGACCCTAAGGGTGTGTCTACACTTATAATTAAGTCAACTTAAGCCTGCTTTACTCTGCGTCTACACTACAATTTCCTTAAGTCAACTTAAGCTGCCCACCCCATTCCTATACCTTGCTCCTGTCCCTGTCCTGATCAGCCCGCATTGTACCCTGGTACAATGGGACAAATTCTGAGCCCCCTGGCACTTTGAAAGGGGTGCCCCCCATCACACCATGGACCACTCCCAGATCCATCTAGCCCCTAGAAGTTGACTTAGGCATCCAGTGTGGACACTCTAAGTCGATTTGGCAAGGTCTACTTTAAGTCGACATAATTTTATAGTGTCGACTTTGTTAAGTCGACTTAGCAAAGTCGACTTATTTGGCCAAGTGTAGACATAGCAAACGATTATAGTTATTTATTAATTCTACTACAGCATTTACCATCAGGATGACAGCTCCACTTTGCTGAGCACTGTTCAAACATAAAGGAAAACACAGTCCTTCCTTGAAGATCTGAAGATGGCACATTTCTGTAAACCCCTATACATGTGCTTAACTTAATGCAGTGTTTGTACGCCCATTGATTTCAATGGAACTGCTCACGGTGAATAATGTTAGCTATACTTTTTGCAGTATTGAGACCTAAACAAAACCCTAATCCATCTACTTAAAATACTAATGATTCTTAATAAAGTACATAGGTCAGGGTTATAAATAGGGATGGTGAACCAGTTCAGAGAAAACAAGATCTTTCACCCAAAACTCTATCAAAATACTCCAAAAGTTCAAAACTGTCTGGTTAACCTTTTTGCTGTTTCAGCTTTCATTTTTGGCTCTTCTGTATTTTCAGAAGCCCTCATGAAGGTTTCCCTTCCCATGAAGGCATCCCTAAGGGTGTGTCTACACTTACAAATTAAGTCGACTTAAGGAAGCTTAAACCGACTTAATTTACTCCGCATCTACACTGGGCTTTCCTTAATTCGACTTAAGTGGCTCCTTAAATTGAATTAAGGAAAAGTTAGTTCAAATTAAGAACACCTAATTTTAATTCGAACTAGCGCTTAAGTCAACTTTATTAAGTCGACTTAAACCAGTGGAGATGTAGCATAGTGCCCAGGTGGAACTTTTTAAGTTGACTTAAAACTTTAAGTCGACTTAATAAGGTCGAAAAGGGGCCATGTCTACACTTGAAAAGTTAAATCCACTTCTGTTAAGTTGACTTAATAAGGCCGACTTTAAGTTGATTTAAAGTCAACCTTATTAAGTCAACTTTATAAAGTCGACTTAACTTTTCAAGTGTAGACATGGCCTAATAGCTGACATTGGTTTAGGACCTGAAGCCTGAGATCTTTATCTCTTCTACAGCTTTGTTTACATTAACTGTTATAACTTTGAATATTCCTGTTATCCTTCTAAACAGCAAGTCTCTTTTTGGCTTTTACAAAGTTCTTGAAGTTAATAACATCCTGTGGCAGCAAGTTCCATCATCTAACTACACATTGGGTGAAAAAGTATCTCCTTAAACTGGTTTTGAATTTGTTATGTTTAAGTTTCATTGAATGTCCCCTTCTGTTGTGATATTGGAACACAGAGGCATCTGTTGTGCTTTCTCTGGATCATTCATTATTTTATGTGTTTTTATCATGCCACCTCTTATCCATCTGCTTTCTAAGGTAAATAATCCCATCCCAATGTCTGCAATCTCTCTTCCTATTAAGATATTTCTACACTGCAATGTAAGACTAGGTTAGTAGAACTCAATTTAGCCAAACTTGATCTTGTTAATTTAGTGTGTGAGAGCACTAATTTGTAAACCCAGATTAGGAGTTGTTGAACCCTTGGGATCCAGGGCTGCGTCTACACTGGTAAATTAAGTTGACTTAAGCTTGCTTAAGTCGACTTAATTTACCCTGCGTCTACACTACAGTTTCCTTAAGTCACCTTAAGCAGCTTGCTTAAGTCGACTTAAGGAAAATAAAGTTGACTTTATGAAAATTAAGTCGACTTTTTTAAACCTGCTTTCTAGTAGACCTAAGGCTTAAGTTGACTGCCTAGAGGTGACTTAAGCCAATATAGACGTGGAGTAGCCTTAAATGGACTTAGGACTACCCCAGGGCTACACCAATGCCCTCCCTGCTGGGGGGGAGGGAGCACAGGGGTAACCTGGCATGCCCCCCACCTGGCAGGGCACAGCCCTTCCCACCCTGCCCCATGCCCTGCCAGGGTCCCTGACCCCCTTTGCTCCATTGCACCTAGGTACAATGGGGCAAAGGCTGAGCCCCTGGCATTGGGCAAGGGGTACCCCCGCTGCCCCCGTGGACCTGCCCTAGGTCCCCCTAGCCCCACAAAGTTGACCTAGAGCATCCAGTGTGGATGCTCTAGGTTGACTTTCTAAGTTCCCCTTTAAATTGACTTCATTTTTAAGTGTGGACACACTAAGTCAACTTAACTAAGTTGACTTTAAGTCGACTTAGTTAAGTCGCCTTAGTTAAAGTCGACTTAAATTCACAAGTGTAGACATAGCCCAGGGTCTGTAATTGGATTATGCAGACCGAACTCCAACTACTTACCTCCCAGATTTCCTAGGCTATGTCTACACCTAAAATGCTAAGTCGATTCTGTTAAGTTGACTTAACAAGGTTGATTTAAATCAACAAAAGTTGACCTTGTTAAGTTGACTTACAGAGTCTACACTAGACTCTGAAGTCAACGGAGATCTGCGGCTCCCAGCCTCTGGGGACTCCAGGGGACAAGGGACCCATGGCTCCTTTCTCCCTGGGACCCCCGTGGGTCAGATTTAGTCACTGGAGCATAAATGGGCTGATGATTGGTGCACCTATAGCAATAATATTTTGTAATCGTGTAGCATTTTCCGAACTACATCTTTCAAAGAGTTTTACAAACATTAATGATTGATAGCTCACAACACTCTTGTTAGGTAGGGAAGTATTATCCTAATTTTACAGAGGCTAGGTGAATCCCTTATACTGTGTATAAAAATGTGGCACATCCAGGAAAGGTGATATTAAAATACCTGACTCCAGGCCTGTCATTTTGAGATGCACAAAACCAACATTCTCCACCATGGGTCTGATTCAAAGGCCATGAAAAGACTCACAGTGAATTCAGTGGGCTGCATATCAGGCTACTAATGAATGCTGAAATTGCATGAAACTTATCATGAGGAACTGTGCTGCTCTTTCAGGTTTAAAGTAAATGAGTTATGCCAATACCATTTCAAACAAATCAGATCAGCTTAATTTTGTTCCAACCTCACTGCTGCAACTCTGTAGCTGGTAATGAGAGAAGTATAATATTTGGTGTTTTTAATTCAAATATTTTGTTTGTACTTTTGCTCATGAGACTTAGAGGCAGAAATAACATCATCTGATTCTTGAGCTGTAGAAGAAATAATATTGCTAGCTGTGTTTGAGATATTTGTGTTTTGGGGCAGTAAGAAATGAATGTTCAGCTGTCCATATGAACAGAGAAGATAGAATAAAATGCTTGAGAAAATATTTACATTTATAAAACGTTTTAAATAAATGGGATTTCTGTAAACTGAATGAGAAATGTTGTTTAAAGACTGTGTTCAGTGATTCATTGATTCATATTCAGTCTAAAACAGTACACAGATAATCTGTTAAGCTGGAAAAAATGCATGAAAAATTATTGCTAAACCTTGGGGAGACTTTCTGGATTTAGAAGCTCATGAAGCATTATATTGGATCTTTTTAGTTTTCCCCAGATTAGAATTTACTTCCATTCAATTTGGTTTCAAGTGTGTAAACAAATGTCCTCTATGAGCCTGCACCTGTTCAATCATCAGACCAAGGAAAGAAGATCTACACTGACAGAGAGGAACTGGAAAATATAGCCTACCTTGCTAGCCACCTCCTAAAGATGGAGAATATAGATATCAAAATTCAACACACAATCCACTGTGCCAGTCTTGTCTTTGACAAATTGTCTCACCTTGTGTTCAATAACAATATTAGAACATACATAAGACTCTTAGGGTGTGTCTACACTTGTAAATTAAGTCGACTCAAGCCTGCTTAAGTCGACTTAATTTACTCTGCATCTACACTACACTTTTCTTAAGTCAATTTAAGCTGCTGCTTAAGTCGACTTAAGGAAATTTTAAATTGACTTAATAAAACCTAGTTTTACTTCGACTTACTGGCTAAGTCAACTTTATTAAGTCGACTTAAGCCAGTGTAGATGTGGCTTAGCCCTAAGATGTCTTTAAGGGTCCCCAGGGCTCCCCCACTGACTTCCCTCCCAGGGTACCTTGCACAGCCAGAGCCTGGCGTGCCCACTCACAGGGCAGGACACAGCCCTGCCCCACCCCACTCCTAAAGCCTGCCCCTGTCCCTGTCCTGCTCAGCCCCCATGTACTTTGGTACAATAGGGAAAATGCTGAGCTCCCTGGCACTTTTGAAGGGATGCCCAGGGAAGGAGGGCACCTCTCAGGTGCCTCCTTTGCCACCATGCACCACTCCCAGGTCCACCTACCTCCTACAAGTCAGCTTAGGAGTCCAGTGTGGACACTCTAAGTTGATTTGGCAAGGTCGACTTTAAGTCGACCTAAATTTACAGTGTGGACATGCTAAGTCGACTTATTTGAACAAGTGTAGACGTAGCCAATGTTTACAAAGTGGTTGTAATTCCATCTCTCCTCTGTGGCTCTGAGACTTGGCTGACCTACAAAAAGCATTTCCAAAAACTGGAACATCAGCACTTTCTCTAGAAGATCCTCAACAAAAAGTGGGAGGTTCATTACACAAACATCAGTGTCCTTAGAAGGCCAACATCTTTGGCTGTGTCTATACTTACTAAAATTAGTTCAAATTAATTCGAATGAACTAATTTGAACTAATTTTAGTTAGTTCGAATTAGCTTAATTTGAACTAGCATGGCCACACTGGAACGTTAGTTCAAACTAAGCAAGCACTTGCTTAGTTCGAATTAGCGATCCTCATTCATTTCAATGGCCGGTTAATTCAAACTAAGAAATTAGTTCGAATTAACATGGCCACATTGGTTAATTCGAACTAGTTAGTTCGAATTAACCCCTTAATTCGAATACCCTATTCAAACTTATTAGTTCAAATTAAGGAAGCCCTTAATTCGAACTAACTAAAGCCTAGTGTAGCCATGGCTTTAGTTAGTTCGAATTAAGCCTCCTTAATTCGAACTAATTTGCCAGTGTAGACATAGCCTTTCATATTGAGTCCCTGATTATTCAGCACCAGCTGTGGCGGTGCTGTTGTATGCTCTATACAACTGTTGTATGATCTACTCACCAAAATAATACTTTAAAGATACTCTCAGGACAAACATCAAGAGATGTGGCATCGACATTACTCACTGGGAGACAGAAGCCCCACACAGGGCAAACTGGTGAAGACTTCTCAGAGAAAGAATGGGCACTTCTGAGGAAAACCATCTCGCCTTGGTCTCAGAAAAACACCACAATGAAAAGACAGATGACCCTCATGTAGCAATCGTGGCCCAACCCTGTTTTCCAATACCATGTGCAACATCTGCCAACCAGTCTGCTGCTCAAGAGCCAGACTTCACAATCACCAGAGGACCCACATAAATCAAAACCCGTGAAAGATCATCCTTGACCACAAGGGACTGACAATGACAAGCAATATCAAGATGACTTACATCATCTTTTAAGATGTGCTTTGTGCAGAACTCTGTTGTGCACTCACCATTTCGTAACAAAATAACAATGGGGGATGCATGAGAGTGTTTTATAATTCTCTGTAAGGATCTCACAAACTTATGTTCACTGAATCAATGGGACTGGATCAGGCCTGAAGAGACCTTTCTTTCTTTCTTTCTTTCTTTCTTTCTTTCTTTCTTTCTTTCTTTCTTTTATGTGCAAAAAGAGAATTCTGAGAATAAAGAAACAGTGTTAACATTAAAACATATGAAAAGAAATTCACAGTATTATTTATATGACATGATCACCTATAGGCCTTCATTGATATTGGGACTCCATAGTTCTCGACAGTATACAAACAAATATTGAGAGTTTGTCCTTTCCCTGAAGACCTTTTATTGTAAACAGATGAAGAAGAAGAGAAGAAACAGAGGCATACAGATTGAAGACCGATACCCTTGCAACATAGTGATCATTTTATTCATTTATGAATTTATCATATGTACAATGAAACTTTATACAGTATATTTTATATACTATTTCTTAAAACATTTTACAGGATTAAACAAAACAATTACAAAGCTAAAATAATAATTGAAGCAATGATCTCTGGTTGTTTAGTCAATATGCCTCAGTTTCAATTAGTGATACATCAAATACACCATCAAAGGCCAAAAAAAAAAAGCAGTTTGTTTTTGCCTGTACCAAAACCATTTTCAAATGCAAGGTAAAGCATATTGTACAAGAAACAAACAAATTGATCAGTCATGCTAACTGTTTTGTTCCTTTAGGAAAAAATTCTGACCCATTATTCTGAATTATTGTAAAAGATAACGAAACACACATTCTGGAATTCAGAAGAGAGATAAAACTGTACATTCTCCATTACCTATACAATGGAGGTTAGTGAGGGTTGTATGACTCTTCACGAATGTCCGCAGTAGGTAAAGGATGGGAGAAGGAAGGCTCCTGGAAACTTAAAGTGGTGGCCAAAAATAATAAACTTTATTAGTCTCCCTTTTTGGGACGCAAAGAGTTAACAGTTGTGCTGCTAGCTGAATTGAACTCAGAAGTCAGCTTCACAGATAACAAGATAACCCCAGGGGATTACTTAACAGTTTAACATACAATGATTTACACAGGAGTAAAGCTTTCAGAATAAACCCTCCTCTTGGACTCTCTTGATAGTTCAGAGACAAAGTATAACAAGATAGAATCCAATACATAAAACAATAAGCATAACAATAATCCCCAAACCTACACCAATTGTAATACCTTGGGTTAAAACTGAGGTAGAAGACTTATTCACATTCAACTATATACATTTAAAGGGAAGGGAAACAATCATGAGAAGTAAACGTGGGGGGTAATTCGGATTCACATACGTACCATGACTATCAGGCAGGTAATTAGCAACAGCATGACGTCTTAAGGTGGAGGTTGAAATCGACTCGGGCTGGCACTCTCGGGGGAACTCCTACTACAGGGTGATCAGGCCTAGCAGTTAACTCGAGGAGACTCCTACTTTGCTCCATGCGGCATGGTAGCTTTTATGGCCTAGGCCACTGCTTCCTGCTGAGGGCTGTGATTGGCCAGATTTCGCTGCAGCAGGAATTTGGGGGCGAGAGGCTGCCCGCTTCCTCCTGTCCTTATTTGGGCAAAGGAATTTTCACCAGCTCTCTAGGTTCCGGGTCAGAGCCTTCTACACCCCCGGGGGGGGGGGGGCAGAGCAGCCATGATTGACTTGCCCTCCAGATGCCCTGACATGGGCGAAGGGGATGACCCACCCCTTTGGGAGCTGGCTGAGAGCGAATCAGGGTCCGAATAAAGCATGTTGATGGTCACAAGCCTAGCAGCCATGAGTTCTCTACGTGAACTGGGGACAGTATCTGGTAAACAATCTCTATGTGACCTGGGGGAAGTATCTGGTAAACAGCATCTTATGACTTCATATCACAAGGGAGGTGGCAGCCACTTTATGGGGTACTCATAACAGCACCTTAACAACGAACAGCCACATTCTGTTGGTACACATGCAGGATGCTTCAGCCCACCTTACACAGATCTGTTATTCAGCTAAGTACTTTCATCCTATTGCCATCCTCGGCAGCTAAGCAAGTGTCAGCCTGTACTGGGTAACTGATACACGGGATGTGGCATAGTTTAGATCTTTCCTGTTCCTTGACATTTTAGGGCATTGATTGGGATAACTGCATGAGGCAGCTTCCAGCCACCTTTTTCAGTTCAAGAAAAACTAACAACAGCTAGTCCCAGAATTCAGATATCATAGGGTGTATGGGCCTCTAGCCCATAAAAAGACATTATGTGCAGAATGAAGTTTCAGGAACAAATCTCCTAGCCAGCTTCCCAGAAAAACAGTGGAACACTTAAGGCTGAAGCAGAGCAAAGACAATCTGAACCCAACTGTATTTAAGCATGACAAGGAGCCAGAGTGAGTTATTTCTTCTTTTAGGTCTATAGACTGAGCATAGGATAGATTTGAAAATTGCCTTTATTAAGGTACATTTAAAATTGTCTTGTACAGAAGTTGTTACCTTGATTTCTCATGGAAATAGTCACATTCTTTCTCTCTTTTGTCATGTCCTATCTCTGTCAATTAGTCTATGCTGTTAAGGTATTGGAAATATTTTATCTCTGTTTCACTTTACCCAAGCAATTTAGTTAACTTTGTAGCCATTAAGCACTGGTTGGGAACTTATCAGCAACACCCTCCTCCATTTCTTTCTTTCTTTCTTTCTTTCTTTCTTTCTTTCTTTCTTTCTTT
>ML686006.1:6009883-6025596 GCA_007922175.1 Pelusios castaneus | reverse complement strand
ATAGATAGATAGATAGATAGATAGATAGATAGATAGATAGATAGATATTACCACATTTGCTCTGATCCTTTCCTTTAGATGGTTTTGCTAAAGGGAAGTTTTTCTGACTAATCAGGAGTCTTCCTTCTCCCTGCAGGCCCACTCAATCAGCGCACAGAATCTTGGATGCCTTCATTTCCAGCCACTTTCTTTCCCAAATTCCTTGGGTTTCCTGTTACAAACTTACTCCAGCCAGTCTCCTTTTTCTGAATGAGAGTCAAAGATTTTCTGTTTTTCCTGGTCAGGCCCTAACTAAGCCAAGTTCAGCTCTTTTAACTCCTATCTCCAGGTTTGATTCTGCAATGAGATGAGGTTGATGGCATCCACAGGTTTTCATTAACTCCCTTGGGCCCAGTATGGGGCTGGTAAACCCTATCACAAGGTGATGCAATACAAGTATGTAAAAAACTGAATGGGTTTGAGAAGGTAGGTCAGAAATTTCTATTCATCCTATATCATCATGATACAAGGACAAAGGGAATCTAATTAAAATGCACTAAATAGACTGAAATTGAAAACTGATAAAAGGAAATACTTCTTTTCACAATGTGTAAGTAACCGTGGAATTCATTGCTTCAAAATATGAGTCAGGCTAAATGTTTAGTAAGATTCAAAAAGATGTTAGGGATTTATAGGAATAACAAAAATATCCCAAACTTCCCTATTGTCAGGTGTTTCCATAAGCCTACTGCAGGGTTTCTTTTACCTCCCTGTGATATCTCTGTGGCCAGTGCTGGAGGCAGGATACCGCAGTAGATGGATCACTGGTCTGATCCAATATGGAAATTCCTATCATCATAAGTGAACACAAACAAACAAACAAAACCACTTAGTTATTTGCAGAGCACCTGTGTAATGTCCTTGTTGTATAACTTCTTTTTCAGTTTTACAATTTTCCTAACTTTTCTCTGCTTTCTCGTAACTGTCTTCTGCTATCTCAGATTCTTTGAGCAGTTCTCTGTTTCTCTGTTGTAAGTACTTGTATGACTTTTGCAGCTTGGCAGGTTCACAATGTTTAATGATGCATCAAGCATTCCAAATAAGTATCTATTTGATGTTTTAAGAGCCTTATGCAAAGAATATAATTTGCATTTGGAAATTAAAATTTACACCTTGAATAAATATAAGCTGTGCTGCATGGATATAGAATAATCAGATCAATCTTCTTTCTTAAATACACATTTAATTAGAGGAGTTTATGTATTTTAACTAAAGAAATCCCAAAACTCTTTCCATGTGTCTTTATAATTTTGCAGGTGGAAATACTTATGGTCCCCTACTTGCTGGAAATTGTGACGTGGCATCAGTTTCTCTTGGATTTATTGCCACAATGTGTTTCACAGTGTGAAGCAACTTTGAGCTGTGATGAGGTGGTGCGAAGATATGTTTTCAAACAATAAAATCTACATTACCAAGTATTCCATGTTCTTCCTATTGCTGTCAGGAAATTTCAGCCATGTATAGTCTGTACTTATAATATTCTCCCTTTTATGCCTTAGTCATCTGAAGTTTTAGATTTATATGGGTAGGGGGAGGTTTTCGGTTGATTTCAAATGGTGGGGGGGAGAAGAATCTTATTCTGTGAAAAAGTGACTATTGCTGAAAATTAATGATAATGAACCAAAGGCATTAAGCTATCAGCTGCCTGAACAACTAAGTTTCTGACACATTTGAATATCAAAGCTAAGACTAAAATATGCCTATTGGTTTGAGGTAAAAAAGTGGTTCTGAGCATCTGCTTTATCTGGGGAATTACAGTATTTTACCACTTTTAGCTGTTCACACCACATCAGCAGAGTATGCTGAAATTATTTAACTATCCTCAGATTCACATTTTTCTATACTTCTAACTATTGCACCTTAGTGAAAACATGCTTGGACAATTTATTTCACACAGGCCATCAACACCACCCAGAACTCACATACCAAACACAACAACCAAAATGAGACCAAAATATCACAGCCTACAAGAGACTAGAGTACTATATGCCACAGGCAGAGAACAGTAGGGAGCAGAACATGCCAATGCCTGAGGCCCTCCCACAAAAACAGGGAAATAATTAAGTGGCCTCACATCTTTCTCTCCTTGTAGGGAGGATGAATTTTTTTATGCACTATGCAGGTTTCCCAATAGCTCAAGAGGCAGTATTTGCTACTCATCTTCCTGGGTCCCTTGGACTTCCCAGGAATATTACTGATGAACCCATGAATGAGAGTCCCAAGGCTGCTGAGGTCTGACCTTCAACATAATCATACAATCAAACTCATAAATTTGTCCAATTCCCTCTTAAATTAATTAAGTTTGCCCTACAACTCTTCTTGTAGAACCTCACTTCTCTGGTGGGTAACAATGTTCTTCTAATTTTCACCTGCAATTTATTCATGTCTAATTTATATCCATTTGTTTTTGTGCCAGCATTGTCTTTTAGCTTAAATGGCTCTTCACTGTGCCTTGTATTTGTCCTCCTCCCCCAGCCACTTAGTGGTAGAGAACAAACTTATCCCCTTTCCGTCTTTTTTTTTTCTGAACTAAACAAACCAAGCTCCTCTAGTCACTTTTCATAACGGAGGCCCTCCATTCCTCTGATCATCCTAGTAACTCTTCTCTACATTGTTTCCAGTTAAAATTAATCTTTCTTGCACCTTAGTTCTTTTCTTGTTCTACTATAATCTTGCTGTGGGATAAACAAACCTTCAGAGGCACCCCTGCTGGAAACTTACTGGAGAGTTCATGGGAATTGTCTGTGACTACAGGAATCAAAATAAGCCTCTAGGTCTTCTTCCTTTATCTCATATTGAAAGCTTCATTCTGATTTTTTTTTTTTAAGTAAATAATCTGAGAATACTCTTACCTCTCTGGTCAATATAAAGGCAGTTAACTTTCAGTTTCACTATTGTATCATAAACTCGTGTGTGTGTGTGAAGATGCAGTGCATGTGGGGAACAGACTTTAATAGCGGTGTTTCCGGTAACAATGACCAGTCTTCAGTATATGTAGAACTCTATATGTATTATATCAGATGACTATGTAAAAGTCTCTCTATATAATATAACAGATGGTACTGTCTGCAAATTAGGTAGGGGTCAAGATTCCAAATTCCACCCAGGGTGATGAGTATTTGGTGTAAAATTTAACTTTGGATCCATTTCTGTATAATAACCATGTGCCATGTGTCGCTATGCATCATTTTTCATCACACAACCAATGAGGAAAATAGAAAGGAGTGTAAACTCATGTTGGCCTCAAAATTAACAATGCATAACCATAATCTGTAGGCCTGCCTACATAAGTAATTTGTTTTATTTCTTAGTGGGCATGACTGGGAAGGTGAATGGAAAGTAAAATTGTAAATAGGAGTTTGATAGGCAGCATGCTGGAGTCAGGATGTCTGTGCTAGTTAAAATAAGCAGCAACGCCCTGATGCTAGGAACAATGTAACCTGGACTGTAATGATCAGGTTTCACATAAACAGCACATAGACACAGCACGATGTACAGAAATTGGTTCTTGCAAAATATCCAAGACAATCCAAAAATGTGTGATGTGATGTATAGCACATGCAATGTAATGTGTAACTGTATATAAAGGAAGAGGTTTTCTGTGTAAATTTGGATGTGTGGTATACCCTATACCCACCCCCTACATTTGAGTTTGATCAATTTAGCATAGCTATGCACAACCAACGTTTACACATGTGGTCTCTACAATGACCCACTTTGTCAATGTGGCCTTTGTCAGTCAATGGCACATATTGTTGACAAGTGTCAACTAACCATACTTCATTGTGGCCTTAGGGCCCTTCATTCCAGTCTGGTGACTCAGCAAGCACTGTAAATGGATGAAGATGAAGAAGCAGCATAGCTTCACTGTATGCCAAATAAAGGAACCTGAGTGATGAAATCTGGAGTTGAACTGAATGTTTGGATTCCAAAGAATTGGATGATATGTTTTTCCAGGACCAGAGAAGGTGTTCTGGATAAGCTGATGGAAAAGTCTCAGGGGGAATCCCAACACTGTCTTTGAGCATGGGTCATGAGTCATTTACTGGTTTAAGTCATAGTAAATGGAGGATTATCTGTAATGTGAAGTCTTTAAATCATAATTTGACTCAATCAGAGGTTAGGGGTCTTTTACTGCAGTGGGTGTGTGAGATTCTATGGCTTGCGATGTGTGGGAGGTCAGACTACATGATCACAATGGTCTCTTCTGGCCTTAAAATCTATGGGTATGTCTACATTAGCAATTTAGGTCGACTTAAGGACCCTTAAGTCGACCTAAATTACTCCATGTCTACAACCGACTTTCAACCCCAAACCTCACTCCTGATTTGTACAGTGTTTATTTGCCAAGATCCCAAACTATGGCCATTGGTGTATTACTGAAAATCCAAGAAAACCTAAGACAGTTAAACTCTAATTTCCAAAACTAGAATTTGACCAAAATCTCAGATTCAACACTGCAGACTGTTTTGGTGAAAGATTCTGTAAATGAATTGGATAACTGAATACTGTGTCAGAATCTGAATGACACAGGGATTTGATTAAAAAATATTGCTTTTTACTGCAGGACTGAGGAACCAGGAGATTAAAATGATGTGTGACTGATAGTTTTTGCATCCTTGACTGGTCAATATTGAATGAGCATGGATGGGTAATCAGAGAAAGTAGAGGACTCCAGTGACTTGAATTTACTGCAAGCCATTATTTTAGCTTGGTTGGAATTTGCAGAGTTCTGCAAATAATGAAAATAAAAATCCTTTTAAAATCCCTGGCTAGTCTGGCTATTATTCTCTTCTTATTTTGATGAAGGTGATATAAATTTGTCCTGATCAGTTTATGAGAGTGCTGAAGGGTATTTGAAGAGAGGGAAGGAACAGAAATTAAAAAAAGATGAGTGAGAGTTTTGGCTGGACATCTTTTGGAAGGGAGATATAATGAAAAAACCACAATGGTGAAGAAAATTTGGGAATTATGTAGCATTTACCATGCTGGACCCCTTTACTAGTGTGCTAGAGTATTAAGAATATTTGCTAGACTGCTGCTCCAGATTAGTTCTTCATTAAGACTATTTCATTTGTGAAGAATCATGACCAATATGGGGTACTTAATGCAATTTAGAAGAGTGAAATGTTCTTACTGAAAGACTGTTTTTATAACCAGACCTCTCCTTTGTCATGGAAAGTAGCTTGAAACCTGTGTGAAGAAAGCCAGGCTATGTACACATGATCAGATTAAAGAGCAACATGGCAAGCACGCTATAAAAAACATGTGACCTTTATTGCGAAAGAGCACGTACACACATCTCTCCTTGCAACGCAACAGAATTCTTTGCAATATCGCGGTATAGCACAATGAATTCTGGGCACCTATCCCATAGTTCAATTTTCCATGAATCGGCGCTTGGAATCCTGGGATGAAGGAAAGGAACGCAAAGTGCCATGGGTAAACTCTCAGTTTCCCGTGGTGCACTATGTTCCCCTTGCATCTTCCTCGTTGCCAATAGCAACTTGCGTATATTTTCAACAGTGCAGTGACGCACCGCACCACTTGTGAGCAATCACAACAGCGATAGCATGGATCCTGCTCTGATCTCCACTGTCGCCTTCAGCATTCCAAATACATCTCGGCTAGTTGCTCAGTACGCAATGAGCTCCGAGTCAGACGAGGACGCTGAGGAGCAGGGGTGATCGATGCCATCAAGAGCAACAGCACCACGTTGCTCAGCTCCTTCACCGTTCATCAGCACACGTTGCAACGCCGTTTCTGGTTGCGAGAGATGAACACCGAGTGGTGGGATCGCATTGTTATGCAGCTGTGGGATGATGAGCAGTGGGTACAGAACTTTCGAATGCGGAAAGCAACCTTTCTGGAACTGTGTTCAGAGTTGGCACCTGCCCTGCAATGCAAAGACACCAACATGTGGTCTGCCCTAACCGTGGAGAAGCATGTTGCGATAGCTGTCTGGAAGATGGCGACTCCTGACTGCTACCGGTCAGTAGCAAACCAGTTTGGAGTCAGGAGGTCCACCGTCGGATTAGCCCTCTCACAAGTGTGCTGAGCCATCAATCGCATTCTGCTACGGAGGACGGTGACATTGGGCAATGTTCGTGAGATTGGACGGCTTTGTTGCCATGGGATTCCCTAACTGCGGGGGAGCCATAGACGGCACACACATCCCTATTTTAGCTCCAGACCATCTCGCGACCGAGTACACCAACAGAAAGGGCTACTTCTCCATGGTGCTGCAAGCACTCGTGGATCACAAAGGCCGTTTTATGGACATCAATGCTGGGTGGTCGGGAAAGGTGCATGATGCCCGCATTTTCAGGAACACCGGTCTGTACTGGAAGCTGCAAGGGGGTACCTTCTTCCCTGATCAAAAAATGACAGTGGGGGATGTGGAGATGCCCATAGTTATCCTCAGAGACCCAGCATGCTCACTGATGCCATGGCTCATGAAGCCGTACACCGGGAACATAGATCGCAGCAAGGAGTGGTTCAATTACAGATTGAGCCGCTGCAGAATGACTGTGGAGTGTGCCTTTGGCCGTTTAAAAGGGCGCTGGCGCTGTTTGTATGGGAGGCTGGACTTGGACGAGGACAACATCCCTGCTGTGATTGTGTTGTGCTGTGTCCTTCATAACATTTGTGAAAGTAGGGGAGAAAAGTTTTCCCCGGGGTGGCTATGGAGGCACAGCGCCTCGAGGAAGCATATGAACAGCCAGCCACTAGGAGTATTAGGGGGGCTCAAGGAGAAGCTGCTCGCATAAGAGAGGCACTCAGGGACCATTTCAATGATGCCCTCCCCTAGTTAACTTCAAGGACGCATCAGGTGCACCTTATGAGATTTTCAATGTGTACAAATAAAGCCACTCTTCAAATTATTTGTTACTGTTTTTATTAAAACCTAAAAGGGGGAAGGGGTTACAGGTGGGTGTAGCTGTGGGTCTCTAAAAAGTAGCTCTGTGGGGGACTGGATGTTGCAGTGTACCAGCTGGACGGGTGGCCTTCAAAGAAATTCTTTGAAGGACTACGGGGTGTGGGAGGCAGACACGGCTGAACTGTATGGAGTGGAGCCTGTACATTAATCGCCTGGGTCTGGAAAGCAATCATGCTCTTGAGCAGTTCTGTTTGCTCCTTCATCACGCTTATCACTTCGTCCCTGTGTTTCTGCCTCCTCTGTTGGGATTCCTCTCTCCAGGCTTGATTCTCCCTCACGGATTCCTGTGCTGTTTTCATCAGGTCCTGAAACATATCCTCCCTGTTTCTTTGAGCACTCCGCCGAATGTTTCTCATATGGTCAGCTGGGGTAGACACCAGCCTCGTGAAGGTCGAATCTATTAAAAAAAAGAATAATAAAGCTATTGTTAACACATAGCATAGATAACCAATGTAACCTTCCAGTAGCACATTCCACTGGATGGTACAGGGCAGTCAACATCCTGTGCTTCGCTGAAGCGGACAAGGTATATCCTAATAGAAAGCTTACTGGGGGCTAACATTCTGCACAGGGCACACAGATGGAACCTGATATCTCTCTCCTCAGAGTGCCCCTGCCAGCAAGAATACATATCCTACATGCCACCAGATGTAAGCCAGGACCGTATGCTGCTGCACTGTGTGCTGCCCTGGCGAGGCAGAGTATCCTTCTTTGGGAGCGTAGACACAAACACTCTCCCATCTAATCTGAGTAGTAGGCTCTGGAGGTACATCGAGGAAACCTTTAGTGACCTGAGTACAGATGATTTTTTAACAATCACTGCTTGTGTTGAGGCACTTCTAATGAATGTAGAGTAAAGAGCGTGCACAGTGGGGACCGAGACAGCAAGCACCCCCACCCCGGACAATGATATTTTAGCAGGAGCCATAGCTGCACAAAAGAGAAACTTACTGAACCCCCCTCTACCGCCTCAGAGGACATGCTGCAATTCATGTCTTGGGTGGACGTTTCAGCAGGGGTGCAGAAGAGCTCCTGGCTACATGCTGTTGCGCTTTCTTCCAGGTCATCCTCCATCTCCTCCTCCTCATCAATCACGTCCTCATCCTGCTCGGGTCTGGAAGTCAGTGGATGGGGGGGGGGGGCGATGTGTTCACGGGACTCTTTTCAGTGGTTGTGGGGTCCCCACTGAGGATGGCTTCGATCTACTTATAGTACCTGCATGTAGCAGGCGCTGATCCCGAATGGCGGTTTGCCTCCTTCGCTCAGTGATAGGTTATTCTTAGCTCCTTCACCTTCGATCTGCACTGCACAGTGTCTCTATCATAACCTTTATCTGACATGGCCTGAGAAATTATGCCAAATGTATTGTAATTTCGCCTGCTGCTGCGTAGCTGCACCTGCACAGCGGACTCTCCCCAGATGCTGATCAGGTCCAGCACCTCTGCCGTGCTCCAAAGGGGTGCACGTCTTCCACGACGGGCCGCCATTGCGACTGAAGATCGGAGCTGCACTACACTCCACAAGGAAGAGAACAGGAAGTGAAACAGATGAGAAATTTGAAAATCCCGGGAATCAGATCAGGGCGGGGACTGTTTCGTCACGGCCACAGAGCGGGTTGGAGGAAGACCAGAGAGGACGACTTTGGAATGCTGGGACACTTCCAGAGGCCAATCATTGCGCAGTAAGCGTACACACGAGTGGAAAGGCGCAACAGCTGTTCTGCGTTAACTGCTACCAAACTCGTCAAGGTGGTTTTTGTAGTGTGCTACAACAAGGCAGTTAACGTGCAACAGCCCTATTGCACGTGTGTACGCTGTTGTTGGTATCGCGCGGTAATGATTGTTAATGCGTGATAAAGTGATCGTGTGTACAAGGCCCCAGTTTTCCACAGGGCTGTTCTTAGTTCTCTTTTGAATCGATTAACTTTAATCTTTCCTAATTGTGATATTTTTCATAGGACACAAAAAGTTCTCTCACATGTACTGTGAAAATCTAATGATCTGTTTTTAAAAACAAATCTATTTTTAAGAGAAGATATAATCATCATTTACATAATAAGGCACCTAGCACTTAAGTCAATTACATGCAAACAAGGGTGACTGCAATGACAGCAATTTTGAGAAAGGATTGAGCTATACTGCTCCTCTGGTCACTGCTGCCTTCTGTTAAACTCCCATAAGCCTCAGAAAATAACAAGTTGCAGAAAATGCTTAGCTGGTGAACAAAAGAGAAAAGTATTAAAAAGGGGCCAGACACTGTTGTTTGGACTTAACAAAACTGTAAGCTGATAAAGAAATTGTTAATCAATTGTTTATCCACAAAATAAATATTTAACACTCAACTGAGCTGAGTACATGCTGTGCTCATCCAAACCTCCTCATATGTTAGTGTCATAAGTGGTTTCGCAAGCTGGGCATCATAAAGATACTTTAACGAGAAGCATTTTATTTATTTCCCACAGCTTGATTGGAGTATATTATACTTTTTGCCATGTAGCTGAACATGAATTTCTGCAGCAAAGAAATATATGGTAACTTGTTAGAAAGACAAGTGTTTTATTAAAAAAAAAAAGATTGGTTAATCCTACTCCTGTGCATGCAAGTGTGGAATTCTGTAACCATCGGTATCTGTAGAGGCCATACTCCAGCCTATCTTAATGCTACCTGCCCACTGTCACTGAAGAACACAAAAGTCCTAACAGCCATTTGTTGTACTCCTTCATTTGGAAGAAGCAGGCACATTTTTTTTCTTTGAATATCTGTAAAACGAGAATCACAACTTTATTATATTCTGTATATGTTTTTATACTTCTCTGAAAACTCAACTATTCAGTCAAGTGAAAGGATAAATAACAAAAACTCTCAAACACCCTAAGTCTGGCCACTAAATGTAGAAAAATGACATGACACGTGGAACTACCACAAACCTAATACTGTAATTTTGATCACTGGAAAATGTTAACAGTGCACTCATTGCACAAGACAAAATAGAATACACAGGTGCCTGAGGAGTTTACAGTCTAAATAGTCATGTTCTAAGTTGTTCAGCACAATTCTACTGATGTCACCCTGCAATGCAATGAACCCAGTTCGTATTAAATAACAGGTAAACAAGTAGAATTGGAGAAAGAAGGTACCTTTTTACTTCATCTCGTTTTCACAAAAAAAAAATGTGAATTTGCTAGCACGTGCAGAAAATAACAATACTGATATCTAGAAGCAGAAGTCAGTGAACTTGAAGGATGTTTAAAAAGTTTAAATTAAGGTAATTTAGCTAAGATTACAATGGGTTGTACTGAAAGTGAATTATTGGACTGGAGGTTGGTTACTAGTGGAATTCTTCAAGGTTAAGTCTTGGGACCAATCTTATTCAATGTTTTTATTAATGACTTTGACATAGCTAATGAAATTTGCTAATGATACAAAGTTATATGGCACTGTTAATACAGAGGAGGCTTGGAATATTATACAGATCTAGATGACCTTGAAGTCTGAAGTGACAGAAACTGGATGAAATTTAACAGTACAAAGTGAAAGGTTATGCACTTAGGATTTAATAATAAGAATTTTTGCTGTAAGCTGGTGATTCATAAATTGGAAGCTACAGAGAAGGAGAGAGTCCTAAGTGTGTAGATCAGTCACAGGGGCTATGTCTAGACTTAAAAATTTAAGTCGACTCTGTTAAGTTGACTTAACAAGGTCCACTTAAAGTTAACCTTGTTAAGCCAACTTAACAAGTCGACTTAACTTTTCAAGTGTAGACAGAGCCTTGGCTCCCCCTGATAAGGGACCCACACTCCCTTCTTGCCGGGACCCTGGACCCACGCGGGTCCCAGAGAAGGGAGCGCAGGCTGAGGCTCCCTTCTTGCTGGGACCCGCACAGGTCCTGGCAAGAAAGAAGCCTGAGCCTGCGCTCCATTCTTGCCAGGACCACGCAGTCCCAAAGAAGGGAGCAAAAGCTGGGGCTCCCTTCTTGCTCGGACTTGCATGGGTCTGGACAAGAAGGGAGCTGCCGGGGTTCCCCCTTGGAGAAGACAGCCGCTGGCAGCTCCTGGGACAGGTTTACTTGTACATGCTTTGGGGGGGAGAGGGGGTTTAGATGTCTTTGAATGAGTGAATTTAACACCAGTGTTAGGTCAGTCGACTTAATAAGTCGAGTTAATGAAAGTCCGGTGTGGACATGGAGTAATTTAGGTCGACTTAAGTATTCTTAAGTCAACCTAAATTGTTAGTGTAGACATAGCCCTTGAGTGGTTAAATTCACTCATTCAAAGACTTCTAAAAAGCCCCCCAAAAGCATGCTACAAGTAAACCTTATTATGGCAACAGTATAAGGAGAAAGTTCCATGACTTTAAAATGTTAATATAATATTGCTAGTGTAGACATAGCCAGGATGACTACAAGCCATCAATGTCATGTGGGTATGAAAAAAGCAAATGTGATAGTGGGAAGTATCAGGTTAGGCATTTTCAGGAAAGATAGAAAAGTATTAATGCCATTATACAAGTCCTTATTTGGAATACTGTGTTTAATTCTGGTCACCTATGTTCAAAACAGATGAATTCAAACCACAACAGATGCAGAGAAGAGCTATTAGGATAATCAGAAGAATGGAGGGCTATCTTATGAGAGAGGACTGGAGGAGCTTGGTTTGTTTAGACTAATAAAAAGAAGGCTGGGAGATGATATGGTTGCTTTCTATAAATCCATTAGCGGGGTAATACCAGGGAAGTGAAGAGCTATTTAAGCTAAAGGACGATATAGGCACAAGACCAACAGATGTAAACTGGTTATGAAGTACTTCAGAATGGAAAATAAAAGGTTTCTATTCATCTGATGGGTGAGGTTTTGGAACGGCCTCTCAATAGGAGTTGTGGGGGCAAATAATTGAATTAGTTGTAAGACAGCTGGACAAATTTATTAATGTGATTTTATGATGGGTCTGAATGTGGTGGTTGGGGGCAGGGTTCAGCAACCCTGGGCTCCCCTCTGGGTTTCATCTTATGTATCTAAAAGCTTGCTGACTTGCCAAAAACAGACAAGCTGCCAGGAGATCAGTTGAAACCTGTGTGCCTGGGTTGCATCAGAAATTTGTCAAAAATGAATTGCCTCTGTGAAATGTTTTGATTTTGACAAATCAGCAAATTCTGATGAAATGATGTTTAGTCAGAATTTTTCCAAATAGTTATATTTATACCTGTACATGCTCTCTCTATATATATATTTCTCTCTCTTGTTCATTGCTATTGTCCTTATGACATTTCTTAGTGCAGAAGTTCACTTTACTCAAAGTTGTTAGGATAGGATAGCAACTCTTGTGATGGTGTTATGGGATAAAGAGACAAATTGTCTCTAACAGAATGAAGTTTGGCTGTTTGGGTTATGGTTTTTCTCCCTTTCATTGAGATCACATTTCCTCCTGTCTGTTCCATTTCTTCTTTCCATTTCATATTTATCTAATTCCTCTCTTTACAATTTTCTCTTGTACAGTCTTTCATCTCTCTTGTAGATGTCTGTCTGCCTGTCTTCCTGTCTTAGACATTTTCTAGACCACCTGGCATTATAGTTTTCAAACACTAACAAAATGAATTAAAATGAATAAAGGTATTATTTTTAATTTATAAAAGACATTCCATAAGTTTTTTCTTCTATACAAGAGGAAAGATGAGCCTGTTTCCAAAATGGAAGAGGTAATGGTCTGACTGTGATTAAGCTTTCATCTTTATCATCCTAGCTTTAACTATTTTAGCTGAAATCCTAGCAAAATTCGCATAACTTCAGTGAAGCCTAGCTTTTACCCCAAATTAGTAAATGATTTCTGACTACTTGGGGGCAAATAGGATCCTATTCAGCAAACCACTTAAATATTTGTCTAATAGCCATGGCTTAATTCCCTTCCTATTTAGGAAAGTATTAAAACACATGCTTAATAACACTTATATGATTAAGTCCCACTGTAGAGAGTGAAACTTAAATGCACTATTAAAATTAAATGGGTCAATGTGTTGTACAATGCCTTGAACAATGATGTCATGGTTCTGGGCTAGGACTCCTCCTAGGCTTTACAAAAATATTGATAATAAATCATGATAATTATAAGTGCTTTGATGAACTAGGGCTTTAACTGTTATTCTTTCCTTCAAAAGCATTTTACTGATATCTATATTAATTTCAAATAGTTATTTAAGATTTAAACATAAAATGTAAACATGAAAATAATTTCTTAAAAATTACTTACGTGAGGTGATTGGGGGAAAACTAAGGAGGAAGTAAAGACAAAACAATACTGAGATGGGGTATTCATTTCACACCAGCTCTGAATGGGTCAAGGTGGCTCAGAAGATGACAATTAACCTTATCTTCTGCACCCAGAGGAGATACCAGGGTGATTGATAAACACTAATTAAAGATAAAGCTCTGCTGGCTAGGATCTGGCTAAGAAGATCTAAAACCAGAAGACTGAGAGCAGAAGGTGGCTATAGGGGAAGAACTGCAGTAACTTTCTAGGCCCTGGGACCCTAGTCCTGCAGGAAGGGCTTAACCAAAGAACCAACACTGAGCAGTCCTGGATTCTCCTATCAGACACTGGAAAGTGGCACAGGATGGTGAGGGTGCATGCATCAGACAGTTTGTCTGTCAAGATGTCAATAACCCATAAGGAAAAAGTTTTATAGTGATTTGGCCAGGGCCTGAGTCATGAAGAGAGAGCATCCTGAATACCGGAGAGCAAAAGGGATTGCAGAAAAAGTGAGTAACAGAAGGCAGTGCTAGAGCAGATAAGAACAGGTCTCCAGAGCCAATGGTGAGTGAATCTTCTAACAATGGTGAACCTTCTTACAAAGACAGACAAAAATAGCCATTGGTGAATCTCTTACAAAGATAAGCAAAAATAAAATGTATACAAGAAAGATTGTACTGCTAATGCATGTTTTCCTGGTCTTACTCTTAATCAGAAAAAAGCATCAATACATGAGTCCCCTTTCCAATATAGACTAGAAATGATTTACATAACTCTAATGGCAATCAGATCTTATTTTTTTGAAAGCTATTACCAGAATTCTGTAATGTCATGAAACAACAAGCAATAAGATCTGCTGTAGTAAATAAATAAAAAACAAACAAAACAAAAACCTCACCAACCATTTGGACACTGAAAACAGTTCTAGTAAAATCCATTCAGACATCCTTAACACAGCATTAGCTAGTGACATTTTGGGTGCCTGTGTAACCTTCGGGTGGGCTAAATTCATTAAATTGCCCTTCTCCAGTGCCCCACAGAAATCAATCCCAACCTCTATGGGGAAAGCAGCTGGAGACCCAGGATCCAGTCTGTACAGGACTCACGGCGAAGCTTGCTCAGAGCTACACTCACACATTAAAATACTACTAAAACAAACATAACAATGAACTTTATTAACTACTAACTAAATGAACCTTATCCTAAGAAAACAAACTACAATTAACCAAGAGCAATCCCTTGCATGAAAGATACCCAAGAGTCCCAAAGTCTGTGTGGAGTTCACCCAACTCTCAGCTACAGTCTCTGTTCCAGTGTGGAAGCTTGAGTTGCAAGAAATCGCTGTCCTCTTCTTTCTTTGCTGGGATCCTCTGTAGCATTCCATGCAGGCTCTCTCTTCTCCTCTGCAACCAGCCCTCAGTCCCATATGCATGTCTGCAAGGTCTGTCGCAAATGACTCCTTTACATGGAGAAAACATCTTGTTCACTCCTGGCTCAGCTCCTCTCCAGAACACTGAGCACATGGTCTCCCCTCAAGGCAGCTCCTGCCTGCAGTCTGCTCAGGCTGCTGCTCTCCAGTCATCTGACTGACAACATCCCATGACACCAGCAGGGTACACTGTGGAGCATGCTCAAATTGCTACCACTCCCTGCTTCTGGAAGTTTCCAGTTGTGGGTCACTAATCTGCCCAACAACAGTAACCCACCCTCAGTAGGTCTCTCAGAGATAGCCTTTTCAGGCATATGGGTTACACCTGGCTATCATAGTGCTAAGCATTATGGGTTAGGCAGAATTGCCCAGTGGACAGAACACTGGACTGAGATTCAGGAGACCTGGGTCCTGTTCCCAGCTCTGCCCTTGGCCTGCTGGGTGACCTTTGGCAAGCCATGTCCCTGCTCTGTGCCTCAGTATTCCCAACTGTGAAATGGGGAAACAGTGACCTCTTTGTAAAGCACAGTGGGTGCCTCTACACTTGCAAGTTAGGTCAACTTAAGGAGGCTTAAGTAAATCTAAACAAAGATGCATCCACACTGGGCTTTCCTTAAGTTTACTTAAGCATTTCCCTAAGTTGACTTAAGGAAAGGCTAAGTCGACTTAATGACACCTTGTTTTAGGTCGACTTAACGCTTAGTAGGTCGACTTAAGCCAGTGTGGATGGGGATTAGCGCCTACATCTACCTTATTAAGTCTACTTAAAGCTGTTAAGTCAACTTAAAAAGGTCGACAAGGGGTTATGTCTACACTAGAAAAGTTAAGTCAATTTTGTTAAGTCGACTTAATAAAGTCCACTTTAAGTAGACTTAAAGTCGACCTTATTAAGTCAACTTAACAAAGTTGACTTAACTTTTCTAGTGGTCTGTTGTTCCAGGAGGAGTCTCCAAAGTATGTACATTAATAGCTGACTCCTAATGAGTTAGAATTTCTTTCTTCAGCTGGGTTTTAGATAGATAGATAGATAGATAGATAGATAGATAGATAGATAGATAGATAGATAG
>ML686006.1:5944663-6009873 GCA_007922175.1 Pelusios castaneus | reverse complement strand
TAGATAGATAGATAGATAGATAGATAGATAGATAGATAGATAGATAGTCAACCCATCACAATCTAGGATTTTATTTCTATTAAAGTGCCACATATTTAGTAAATTATATTCAACATATCTACAAAGTTATTTGGATAGTCAGTATCAAGCACATTTAAAAACAATAGCAAACATATATACATTTCTTTTAGGAAATATCTGTGTTTATCTTAATATGATGAGGATATTCCTTATATTTCCTGATCAGGGTTAGGAGCAACCAAAAAAGAGACTACTCCAGATAAAACTTCTCAGATTTAGTCTGAGCCCAGTGCTTTGGGGGTTTAATGAGCACTACCTTGCACCCATCTTACAGTGCTGAGCGTCACTACTTAGCCACGGTGCTTTGGTTATGGAGCTTTGATCTCAGGCCCCAACCCTGCCATTTACTACACACAGGTGGATTTCTGCACCCATGCGGAGTAACCTGTAGGATAAGAGCTTATGTTGGAAATAAAGAGCACTATTATTAAACAAAAGCTCCCCTTGCCTCTGTTTCTTATTTAATGTAAAGTCTTTCTAAAAAGCCAATCTAACTGTGAATTTAGGAGGCCAGTATCTCTTCATCTTAAGGGGAGCTCATCAAATTGAAACATGTTCTCAGCACAGAAGCTACTCTAGTGTAATGTTCAATCAAATCCCTTTGGCCAAATTCTGCTGCATTGATTGGTCTCTCAATTTTCTACTTTCTTCACTCATCCTTCACCCCAGACGTTGTGCTGGCCTCAAAAGCATGGATTCAGTTGCACTACTTCAGTCTTTTAAATCAGTTAAAAAGGGAACTCATGCTTACACCACCTGTTTGTGACAGAGTGTTCAGGAAATCTGGAACAAACTGTATATTATGGCTTCTGAAACAAGAGATGTGCAGATTTTACAATTGCACTCACCCGTTACAAAGTACTTCCAAATAATGCCAGCTACTTTTCTTGAACAATATACATCTGAGTTTTAATAATTTTAATTTTGGTCAATTTGGCTTTTCTGTGATCTTCTTTCTGCTACATAATTGGAATGTGGTTAGGACTTACTTTTATTAGCCCTTCATGTGACATCATGGAATAGGTAGTTTCCATGCTTTTTTTGAGTCATCATTTTGAATCACTTGACACAAGAAATCCTAGAAGTTGTAGATTACAAAAAGCAAGTTGTGCAGTGTACATCTGTATTATTTACACATAAAATTCTTTGAAACCAGAATTTTAGCTTCTGAGAATGGAACTTGTAGAAAAATTTTTTTTAGCATGTATTTATCTATTTTAGGTACTTATGTCAGTCCCAGATATTGTATTATCTTGGAACACACAATCATTCACCTATTTATCCTTTCTAATAGGTAGGAAAGTCTTTTTATCCCTATTTTATAGATAGCCTTTCTGGGTATGTCTACACTAGCAATTTAGGTCTACTTAAGGATCCTTAAGTTGACCTTAATTACTCCCTGTCTACACCGGACTTTCATTAATTTAATTTAATTAATTAATTTAAGAAATTCTTTATGTCTTTATGTTGACTTAATGAAAGCTTAAGTCGACTTAATAAGAGCCACCCATTAGGTCTACTTAAGCCTTAGGTCGACTCCTTAAGTGGACTTGTGGACGTGGAGTAACCCTTAAGTCAACTTTATTAAGTCAACTTAAGGGTGGTTAGGTCGACTTAACAAAGTGGACTAAGTCGACTTAAAGTTAAGTCGATTAAGTCCACTTTGTTAAGTCGATTTAATAAGGTTGGCTTTAAGTCGACTTCAAGTCGACTTTATTACGTTGACTTATCAAAGTTGACTTAACTTTTTCGAGTGTAGACATAGCCTCTGTGCCTCAGGTCCAAGTAATTTACCTGAAGTCACGCAGGAAGTCAATGGAAGCACAGAGAATTGAACTTAGGTGTCATATAGCTAGGGATAGCACAATAGAACCATTTTTTTCTCTATTTATCCAGACACAAATTGGCTTGGTTGGTATCATTCCTTTTTAGGACACCTGTCACTTGTGCAAACTAGGAAGCTATATTTTTGCAACACAGATTAAATGAGAGCATATGTCAGAGCAAGCCATATAATACACATGCAACATTCAGTATTCACTTCTTGCAAATGCTGATATATATGTACATGATGAGATTAGAAAGTGGAATCCAGACAAATAGCAACCAACATGCTACCCACAATCCTCCCAGGCCTGTGCCTCATTTGGTTTTCTTCACATGGGTGGGCTTGAAACATATCTTCTGTTTTCATAGCAACACAGTTAAAGAAAATATTAATTGTTCTTTAAATTTGTTTCAGGCAAATATCGTAGAGTTAAAAATGTAAAAAAAAAAAAATGCTAAACACTTGAACGTAGAAGTCTGCACTGTGCTTTAGATCACATAAGAGATTACTGACTTCGTAACTCCAGGCCAGCTCAAATTATAAAAGGGTTAAAAGGGATTCAGCTCAGTCTAGCTGTACGTGAAATGGAAAATTTCTTTGAGCTCTGAAGTAAATCATACTTACTGGTAACCTCAGCCTAAAGTTTTCATTCTTTAGACAATGGCTCCTATAAACCTAAATGTGATTTTTATTCTCGCTCTTTAAAAAATACTGAGTTTCGACTGGACAGATATATTTAGATATCATTGCAGACTTAGTTATGGAGTTATTGTTTTTGAGCAATACTATCAATTTTTTTTGCAAAGTAGAAGTGAGAATTTGGAATCTAATCCTACTGTTTAGATGCATCAATCAGCCTCAAACATGGAGAATCTCAGCGTGCAACAGCGTTATGCTACAATAGCTGTTACTATCCAGTATCTTTCCTGACCTAGTTTAATTGCAACTAGTTATCTTGGTTTAACCATGGGGGAATTTCAGGCTCTTTTCTATCGGTTAAAGAAGAAAGCTTGGAACATTATAGATCTCTCAACCTTACATCTCTAAGAAAGACCATTTAAGACAAAGACTTACTTCTAAGATTGAGAGTGTTGCTCTGATTGGTTGACCCACTATCAGTTGAACTGGCTTACTCAAGCACTCGTTGAAGTAGCACTGATGCTCAGCAGGATTAGCACATGGCTTCTTTGCTTTGAAAAAAATCTCTTCATATTCTATTACTTGCTTCACCAGTTCCTTCCACTGTGCAGGATGGTGGCTGGAAGATCTGATAATATGGATAAAATCACATTGTATCTCCAAAGCTTAGAATTCAGAGCTGGCAACCTGTGATCCACTGCTGTTTATTTCTTTTGGAATGCCAAAATGAGATTCCTATTAACTCTTCTATGACTTGTTGAATTATGGTTCTAGGAAGAAGCAGAATTTCTACAAATCCAGAAAAATTGGCAATGCCTTTCCAAAAGACATGTCACTTTTTGCACAGATTCTAGTACTGTTCTTTTACAAGGTATATTTGGTAATGCCATAGGTATGAGAAGTTTCTTGAATATTAGTGTTCTGATCACTTAACAAAAGTTACATGATTTCACCTTGTATTTTAGATTCATCCTTATATTGGGACACTACCACCCCAATGTTTGAAATTTCTCTTGAATTTTATTAAACCTGATTGGCCAATATGTTGTCCTGCAAAGACAGCCAGGCTACAATAGGTTTGACGGGAAAACTGATCTTCTATTAGTATAGCTTCACTCATTCCACAGAAGTTATAGGCTACATGTGTGACCCCAGACAACTGAACCAACCATATTTCATTAATCTGAATGTAGTTTGAAATTGTGAATCAGCACTAATGGCTATTTTAATCAGTTCTAACTTCTGTGGTGTGCTGCAATGTCATTCAGATCACCAACTTTTGTTTCTATATCACCCCATGCCTCTGGAGAAACTGAGTGAGTAATAGGACTCCATTGTGAAGAGGTCAGTCACTAGTAGATGGTTCCCCAATCCAGTAGATCTAAATCGTGCCAAGTGCTGCTCAGTCAATGATGCTCACTTTCATTGTTCGTTTGTCAAAATTTCTCACAAGCTCCATTGTGTACTCTCCTATTCCACTCCTTATGCATGGATTCTCCTTGCAAAAATTACAAGTCCACTACATTATTCTCCTTTAAAACTCTTCTTAAAATGCAACTATGATATGATGCCTACAAAACACCGGGCAATGAGTAAGCAACAGCAGCAATGTAACCATTACTTACCATATTGATTATAATTGTTTTATTGCCTTCCATTCCCCTGTTTAATTTCCTGTTGGTTTTATCTTAAACTTAAGTTGTAAACTCTTTTGGACAGGGACCACTGAGTTATTACTTTATACAGCAGCAGTGGGATCCAAGACTCCTAAGTGCTACTGCAATCCAACAACCAAGAAATTATTGTTTATTGAAAAATTCTGTCTCTAGATTGATAGGAACAACCCACGGCAATTATTTGTGAACCTCTTGCACTTCTATACATGTAGAATCTCAATTAATTTCCCTTGATAGATTTCTGTTGTCTTGAGATGTCAGTTGGGAGTAATTGAAAGCAATGTCTTTCAATAGTATTATAAAATTTGTTGACTTGGAATGCTCAGGATGGAGCAGAACTAGAATCTAACAGTTGCATTTTTCCAGGAGAAAATGGTTGTCCCAGCTAATGTAAAGAATATATATTCCACAGTGAGGAAACTATAACTTTCCCTGTTCTGCTTCACTGAACCTTTTTAGAGCTACACAAATATGAATATTCTCATTTTTTGTCATCATAGGCACAACAGAGGTGTACTGCATTGTTCGTTTAGTAATACATTCCTTCAGACTGTTCTTCTATGTCCTATCTAATTCTTCTTTACCATTGGGAAGAAACTGTTGACTTCAGTAGGAATGGAGAGTGCTCTGTGCTTGCAAGAGGCATTCAGCATCTTGCTTTATTTTCAGTAATAACATTGCTTTGGTGGGCAACCAAATTACTTTCTATGCCCATAGACAAATAGAAATGTGGATCACATTAATGTGTGGTTCTACATCTTCTTCTCGAACAACAGCAAGTTTGATCATTCTCAGTGCAAGATTTTTTCTTTATTCTTAAAAGGAAACTAATTCAGAGAACATATTTAATATCTAAATTAACTTAGAATGTCTCCTCTTACAAATTCACCCTTTGTTGTTTTGTCTGTTTTGTTATAATTTGTTTATATTATTTATTATAATTTACACACGACAAAATGACTGAAGGAATCTGGATTTAAATCAAAAGTTAAATGTGTAGAAAGGAGGGAGCTAGGGAAAGTTCTAACTAGAAACTTCATAATTAATTGGATTTCATGCCAGTAGGATATTCCTCTGTACCTTCGGGAGGCACTCAGCACCTCAAAAGACTGGACCATATGATTAAATTATAAACTTCTAATATTAGCCAGGCCTTGGAATCCTGTAATATTTCAGAACCAAATTCTGCAAGCAAAGCTGATTGAATTCTGCAATAAATTTGTAGCAGTGATAATAAGGCTCCATAAAAGTCAATGTTGGCTGTGAAAAATCAAAGACCCAAGAGGACTATGTTAGCAGCAGGAAACGTATCAATGTTATTTAAAAGTAGAGCTATAGGAGCTTGAGAGAAATTGCCTGGCAAAAAAACACATAGCGCTTTGGAGACCTTAATAGAAGTCAAGGGGAATGGTTAACTAAATTAGGGCAATAACTGAGGATAAAAAGCAAAAAGATTAAGAGTTTTTCATCTCACTGCCCTCTGATCTCACGATGTCTAAGAGCCCAGTCTTCAGTCTCAGCCTGGAAATCATCGTAACAGTGAAACAGCCCCACATCCCAAGCCCCGGGTGCCTGAGTCTGATGGTATAAGACAATCACAGGCATCTCGCTGCTATGTAGACATACTCTATGTAGGCACTCTCATTCAGAAGTAAAGAGACTTTAATGCAGTTTAGTTTAATGCACTTTAAGCTAAATTAAGGCAATTTTAATTCTGAATGAGAGTGTCTACATAATGCAATTTAACAGCTTCAGATTAATTTTTCTAAGTGTTGCTGTGTAAAAACCAGAAGCCCTAGGGCTTCTGTGCCCAAGTTTAGACATATGTCACTTACTCATGTACTGGAGGAGTTGGAAATACCTGTGCCACAGTTTGTGCTTCTGACATTTTTTCCTGGAATGTGAAGGCAAAGGAGGAATCAGTCTCACTGATGATAGAGATTATTAATGAATCTCTCCGTGTTCAGAAATTTCCAGTTTAAGAGGTCTGCATGTCCATCACTTAGAAAAATACTGCATAGTTGGCCTTCTATAATCCAATAGCTAAGCTTCTACTTCTAGTTAAGATTATTGAGAACCTGTGAGTGAGACAAATCTGCTCTCTCAACTCTTATTTCTAGCAGCCTTAGATCTATTTGACTTTTGTCAGTCCGGTTATAGACCTAGTAGATTACATGGGGAGGCATTTCATTGTTGCCAGAACAAAACATTTTTTAAGCATAGGGCACTACTTTCTGGAGACTGATATAGCCAATGACCTGAGATAACTTGTGATAAAAATTCATTGAAGAAAACCCTGCAGTTTTCTGTCATAGCACATTCAAAGTTAACAATTTTGACACCATGTTAATGAAGGGTTCTTCTCTGTTACTGAATTAAAATTTGCCCTATAAAGGTCCAAGTTGGCTGAAAAGTATTGAAATGTATATGGTGCTATATTAAAGGCAAGACTGAATGGATTGAGGAACTTGAAAGCTGTACACAGGAAAAAAATTGCAAATATACTATTTAGGGTAATTTTAAAAAAAACATTTATGGACTATATTAATGTGCTAAAGAACTAAAAATCTTGCCCTACTAGGGCATTCCAACAATCATCATTATAATAGATACCTGTCTGTATTTTGGTAGTAAGTATAGAACAAGATATTACCCCACTTCCATAATTGTTTTTTTCTTGGCTATACCTGCCTTTCACTGTAGGATGGACTAGGTTCTCATCTACCCTCATGAGAAGTATTTGTTTACTAGCCTACTTAGGTGAAATGATAAATTCAATGCATCTGATAATTTTTCTATGTAAATACCTTAAAATATTAATATTTTCCTTGCCAACCAGCATATTTTCCTCAGAAATAGCACTGAAAAGAATTAAAATAAAATTCTAATTGGCATCCCCTTGTATACAGCATTTATTTCTCAACTATTTATAAGTGACAGCTTATTTTACTTCCTGAGTAAAATCCAATATTCATTTTGAATTGAGTATTGGTGTAGGAACTGTAGTGCTTAGTCCACAACTAATATATATATTTAAATTTAAATTCCAGTCTGAGATTCATGGCATTCTACTTATCAAAGTCATTCTCTCTCTGGATACGTCATCATTATGAAAGGTAGGTTCAGCAGCAATCTTGTCAATGTTCTTGCACTTCTAATACTTACACCGAACTATGCAGAAACATCCGGTGTCAAGATAGGAATATCTCCCTTTGACATTTCACATGCTTGCAAGTATAATGCACTGTTTACAGCATACTCTCTGGTGTTGGTCTTCTCATCCAGTGATGCCAGCTCCTTGTTTTCTAAATGCCATCCATCACCCACTGGGCAAAGAGCATTCATTCTGGTAACTGGAGAAGGCTTCATTATAGGAGCTTAGTAGCTCCCCATTTGTGTTTTTGTAGATCAGTGGTCCCCAATCTTTTTGGCTTGAGGGCTACAGATATCATTTTTTCAAGCTTGAAGGGACCTGAAGTCTTTGCTAACATCTATGAAATCATCAAGGAGTTCTTCATTCTGAGGCCACAGCAAATCCCATCCTCTTTCCCTCCCCATAAAAAGCACTTGCAGGATCACATTCTGTGAATGGGTGCAGTCCAATAAGGGAGAAACATACCTTCAGGCCTAGAGATGAAGTGACTTCCTCCAATAATCAATATGTCTTTGACTGCCAGCACCAATGAAGAAATGTAAAATGACTAGCAGCTGTGACTTAAGACTGTTGACTTCAAAATCTGTTTCTGGGCTCCTACTTACCACATTCTGGTAGTCCATAGAAACATTCCACATAAAGAAATATATGTAATAATATTCATAGTCATAACTTAATTCATTAGTTGTCACTGAACCCTTCTGCACAGCCAGGCAGTGACAAAATCTTTTACCAAGGACACTTAGAAATAACAGTTAAGGAATTTGCCAAACTGCATTATAAAACATCCTGCATGGCCGTCATCTCTCCATTGATTTATGGTGCTTTAGCTTATATCACTTGGTCAAAGACCAAGACTACATGCTTTATTTCAAGCTGATCAAAATATTTCATTTCAGAATAGTGTAGAAAGTAGACATCACTGGTGATGCCTCAGTGACTGGAAGATAATGGAGAGTTGACTTTTCGAGAGTACAGTCACAATGAAGAGCACTGTGAAAATCAGTCCAGCCAGGAAACATGCAGGAATTAGCATTGAGAGCTTTCATAAAAAGGCCAGTTCAGTTCAGTGCTGGTTCCAGATTAGTTCTGTAACTGTCAGCCTCTAGTGGAGCATGTGCACCATGACTCAGGTTCTGTGAACGTCACCTTTTATTTTTTTTAAATGGTACTGTTCTGTTGCAGAACTAGAGGATACTTTAAGAGAACACATGCCATTTGGCAGTGATGCTCTCTCTGTTGTTGGGGTTGATACAGGATGCAACTCTGTAGCATTATTTCATTTGTATGGTTGGTGGTGGTGCCACATCTGAATAAGGTTTCTTCTCCAAAGTCAATATTGTGTGAGAGTAGAACTCACCAGGCCATTTAACAAGCTGTAGCTAATCAGTGATTTTGTCATGGTTAATTACTGTATTTACTATTCAATGTCCCCATTTGTTTAGCATTGAGACCACTTGAGGAGATCCTGTCAAGTGTATAATTGCTAATACAAGACAAAGGGATTTAGGTGTCTGTTTTCAACACTTCAATGCAATGTCTTGGTAAAGTGAGTTTAAACCCTCATCATCTGGAAGATCAGCATAGCCAACCAGTGTTGGTGTTTCCAATGTTCAAAAATCCTGGTCATCATATTGTAAAGGCCAACTAGCATGATGAACTGCAGCATGAAATGATGTTGGTGGCCAGGGACAACTTATTCCAGAACTGTCATACAATGTGCTCTTGATGACCAGTGAGAAATTGTACAGAATCCTAGCTGACTGCACATTCGGAGATGGTGTATTTACTGTTTATGATCTATGACATGGTAGATCAACTTGTGTTTGAGAATTAATTCACTCCTCTTCATTCAAAGTTCTCTTAGTATTAGCTCTTGCCTTTAATTGCTTATCATACTTGCTGACTGTGTGTCATCCTAAAACATGTCACTAAAATTCTTGTAATGTCATGTGAAAGGTAAGCTGAGGGAAGCCACATATCAGTTTGTCACTTTTGTAATCCAAAACCATGCATGATTTCTAAAACACAGGGTTCTCCTCAGAGACATAAATTGTAGTTGTAAAGCATCAGTCTTATTAAAAAATTACTATAAACTTTAAAAGGTTAGGAAAAAGCTGTGAGGTTTACATTTCCATTTGTGTCTAGAGTGGCTGTGCCTAATGACTGTGAAAATACCAACCAAAACAGAGCGTCACTTACCTGTAATTTGAAGCATCGAGACCTTCATGACTTTTTACTAGTCTTTTCAACTGCAACACCTCCTGGTCTACAATGAGAACACTGGATGATAATGACAGAAAATCCTGTCAGTTTTTCTCTGCATCTGCTCCTCACAAGAAACCTTATACTTGTCTGCTGACTCTGCCAAAAATCTTGCATCATCTCTACAAAATGTTTTATGGTACTGAATTTCAACTGCCACACAATCTTTTCTTTAAAAACAACAGAGTCCTGTGGCACTTTTAAAGACTAACAGATTCATTTATTGCATGAGCTTTCATGGGAGAAAATCCCACTTCGTCAGATGCTTTGAAGATGGCAGGGGGGGCAGGTACAACCCTCAAACCCCTCGGCAAGTTCTGTGGGGTTTAAGCACTCGGGCGGTTGGGTCACCGGACAGGGGAGGGAAGGAAAGGGGGATGCAGGCCCACCCGACTCCACTGCGTCCCAGCCCAGGGCCCTACTCAGTTGCAAAGCAGCCTGCCACTGGGGTACACGGAGCTCCCGCCAGGGCGGGATAAAACTCAGGCAATATACTCCCACTGCCCCTGGGCTACTTCCTCTCCCCACCCCCCCTTACCGGCAGACAAATGCCTGTCAGTGGGAGATTCCTTGGGGTCTGGAGGGTAAACTGCCCGGGGAATTCCGCCAAGTCCCTCGTGGTCTGGGGGTGGCAGGGCAGGGAAAGCTTCCGGCCCATCAGCCTAAGGAAGCTTCTCAAGGTTGCAGGGGTCCTCGGCTGCCGGCTGGTCCTCCTCCTCTGCAGAGAGAAGCTCCTCCAGGTCCCAGGGGTTCAGCGGTCCCTCAGGGTTGTCAACCCCATTTGGCTCCTCTGGATCCCTTGAGAGGGTCAGGTTCTCCAGTTTATATGGCTGCGTCTACACCGGTAAATTAAGTCGACTTAAGCTTGGCTTAAGTCGACTTAATTGGCCCTGCGTCTACACTACACTTTGCTTAAGCAGCTTGCTTAAGTCGACGTAAGCAAAATAAAGTCAACTTAATAAAAATTAAGTAGACTTTATTAAACCACCTTTCTAATCGACCTAAGGCTTAATTCGACTTTTTAAAGTCGAATTAAGCCAGTGTAGCCCTGGGGTAGCCCTAACTCGATTTAGGGCTATCCCAGGACTACACCAATGCCCTCCCTGCTGGGGGGGGGGGGGACACAGGGGGAGCCTGGCATGCCTCCCAAAGGGCAGGGCATGTGGGCACAGTGTGACACTGTCTGGATTTAGGGAAGCATTTATGATATTATTTTCTATGGATATCTCATAAATGCTATAATCCATAGGAACTATGTCATGTTGGTATCAATAGAAAGTTAGTCATTTGCTGGGAATGATTATATAGTTTATGTCTAGGAATTCTATTTTGATTAGAAGTTAAGAATTTGATGTTATAGCCATACTTTACCTCGTGTCAATCTGGACAAATGTCTTAGAGGGGAGGGTGTGAACAACCATTGTCTCCTTAATGTTTAGGAATTTGCCAGATGATATGATCCCAGGGAGTAAACTAATGAGCCATTAAGGATACAATGGTTGTATTCTTTATGTCCTCAATGGCTCATCGGGATACTCATCCCAGCAAATTACTACCTTTCTATTGATACCAAACATGACATAGCTCCTATGGATTATAGCATTTATGAGATATCCATTGAAAATAATATCATAAATGCTTCCCTAAATCCAGACAGCATCATACACAGGTCTCTGCCCTCCCAGGGTCCCTGTACCCCTTTGCCCCATTGCACACAGGGGGTGCCCCCCCCACCACTGTGGACCTGCCCAAGGTCCCCCTAGCCCCACAAAGTTGACCTAGAGCATCCAGTGTGGATGCTCTAGGTCAACTTTGTAAGTTCCCCTTTAAGTCGACTTTAATTTTAAGTGTAGACACACTAAGTCGACTTAATTAAGTCGACTTTAAGTCAACTTAGTTAAGTCGACTTAGTTAAAGTCGACTTAAAAGTGCAAGTGTAGACATAGCCTATGAGTCTGGAGGGTGTCCGCCCCAGTCCACAGTGCCTAGGATCCCCTCCCAATCCTTGGGGCCAGGCAAGCTAGGGGGGCCTTCGGGGCTTCCAGCAGGTCCAGCCGGTGGCAGCTGTGCAGTGGGGTTCCGGTCTCGCCTGGCCAACCACCTCCGAGTGGGAGCTTCCTTCCCCTGCAGAGGCCAGCCCTGGGACTGAATGGCCTGGCTGGCCTTTTATACCTCCCCTTCCTGTCCTAGCTTCACCTCTCTGTCTCCGGGGCTTTCGCCATGCAATGTCTGGGTCCAGGATGGGCGTGCTGGTCCAGGTTCTGATGAAGGCCACAGCTCCTTGTTACTGGAGCATTATAAACACATTTTCACCCAGACATCGTGTATAAGAAATATGCTTTCACCAATCACTTCAATAAACCTTTGAATATATGTCAATTGTTTTGAACCATTATGGCTCCAGATTAAGCAAATATTGTGTAAATAACAGTCAAAAATTCTTTAATTGGTATGGTGTCAAAGTTGGTTGATGTACTGTCACAGAAAACATCAGGACTGCTTGTGGAGACCTTTTAACAAGATCTCTCAGATTATGGCCAATACAAAATTACACAGAATAAGTTGACAAGATCCAAAGGGGTAGCCATGTTAGTCTTGGTCAGGAAAACAAACAAGGAGTCCTTTGGCACTTTTAAAAACTAACAAATGTATTTATTGCATGAGCTTTGTTAGTCTTTAAAAGTGCCACAGAATATGTAGTGATCCTCTTGCTAGAATTGAATGACACAATAATGAGCCCAACCATCTGTCCTGTGGATATGGCACTGGTTGATGATCTGTAGGCAGGAACAAAAATGATAGTCCATGCTGATGTTTTCAAATCTATCAGCTTCTTTTAATGCATTTGATAATGAGAAGATGGTATTTATCCTTCTGCAGACCTTGGTAAGAGTTCTTGAGTCTTCCTTTCAGTGTCTTCATTCTTATCTCTTGGACAGATGCAAGCAGGTAGCTGGTCAATTGCTTTTCTGGAATAAGGGCTTGATGTGGTGTTCTGCAGTACTCTATCGTGTGCACCCTTTGTTCAAGGTATAAATGAGTATATTGGAATGGTTAGTGAGGAGGCATGAGCTGTAGGGTTTAATATACTAGTCGCATCTAATTCTACTTCTTTAAATAAACAAATCGAGACCATGCTGCTGAAGGTCTTACCTAGTATTTGACTGAGATTGGGGCATAGCTAGTGGGCTATATTCAATCTAAATGAGACTGAGGTGGTGTTGATAGTTTAAGGAAAACAAGCAGAAGATGTGCAAAGATGATATAAGACCCTGTACTGAAAATGAGTGCTGAAAATTGTTATTAGAGTTTACAATTTGGGAGTATTGTTGACAATGCAAAAATTGTTTTATATAGCACCAGTGTTGGGAAAGGTTTTCTCCTTCTTGGTCAGGACTGGTGATTCCAATCAGTTCTTTCAGACTTGGACCTTGCCATCATCATGTCAACCATGGCACCTCAAAGCCATATTGCTACAATGTACCTTATGAGTACTTCCCCTGACCAGGAATGGTATAATGCCTTTCTTCCCGTATGATATTCCCTGCTGAGTCACATAATTACAGCAGTGGTCTCTCTTCCCATAATTCACATTCCCTCTTTGTGACTCAGCCCTCTAGCTAATTGTCTATATAAGACCCCTCCACTTTCAAAGTCACATGAGATCAGCTGTCCAAATGGTACTTCCAACAGTCCTCCACCCCTTCTCAATAGCTGGCCGGGGACCCCAGGCCTGCCTTCTGCCTGCCTTCTGCAGTGGGTTCCAATCTGGGTCCTATACAACCCCCTCCTTGCTGCTGTTTCCCTTGGCTTCTTCCTACCTTGCCTTCTCAGACTGTCTTTCCCCAGAACTCCTTTGGTTCTCCCTTCTTCCAGGACAAGGATCACAGGTCTTGTTCTCCCTGCTTGATTTCATCCTTCCCACTCTCTGCTCACAGAAAAATGGATGCAAACTCTCTCCTTGCAGTCCCCTGCTACTGCAAACTTCCTTTCTTTGTATGCCTTACTCAGCTTCTGCCCTAACTATGTTTCATTAACAATTAGTATTTATACATCCATAAGCTTCCTGTAAGCAGCAAATGGGAAGGTTGCCACCTAAGCACACCAGTGGGAGATACTGATGAAAGGGATATGTTCTAAGCATCTCTCCTCCCCAAAAAATAGGCAGCTAAGCCTAGGCTCCATGGATGCAGCTTTCTCTGCTAGCAATCAATGAACCAGGGGAAGACAGCAGGGCCAGATTATCGCGGACGCTAAAGGGGCTGAAGACCTTGGCCCTGGCCAAAAGGAGGGTCCAGAGCTACAGCCCCTAAAATCTCTATGATAATCTGCCCCCCTTCCTACCCCACTCAGTGCTGGCAGGGCTTGGGGAGCTCTCCTGCCCAGCTGGTGCTGGGGGGAGGCAAGGCCCTGGAGCCAGAGGCTGGGCTCTGTGCTCCTGCCCCACCCCTGCACCAGCTGGTCCACCCTGGGGGAAGGACAGGCCAGCACCTGTTTGTTCTGCCCAGGGGATGGGCCTAGCTGGTGTACAGCATGGCCTGCACCCTGGCACAGATTTCCAGGGCCCGTGGCCCTATGGGGCTGCACCGGGGCCACGTCGCACTGTGCGCCAACCAGTCCCCCCTCCCGGGGTAGATTGGCCAGAGTAGCACTGCGGAAGAAGCATCCTATGGCCCCAGGGCTTCCCCCAGCGATGGCCCACCCACAGGCCTCCATGCTGGAGGGCAGAGGCCCACGGTAGGGACAGCCTGCGGACCCCAGACTGGTTAATCCAGCCCTAGAAAACTGGTATCCAGCTGCCTAAATTGTATGAGGGCCTGATCCAGTAGGAATGCTCAGAGGCTGCCTAACTCCATAAAGAGGAGATTGCCTCCACCCTCCTACCCCACCCCTCTCAAATTAAACTTAAGGTTAGGTGAAGTTATTCACCTGCATGTGGAAGACCCCCAGATCAAGTCCCTCCGCAGCCAGATTTGAACAAGGCTCTGCCATAAAGCAGGTCAGTTCCCTAGTCATTGAACTGTAGAGTCACTTGCACACTTTCTCTGGCCAAGTTAATAATTATTTCATTAAAGTGGAGCAACTTCAATTGGAGAGACTGAGGGAAACCTGCATCAGTTTATCCCATAGTCCAGTAGCTAGGGTGTACACCTGAGAAATGGGAGATCCTTTTTATAATCTCCTCTCATTAGAGAGAGGGTGGTCTTGAATCAGTGGTTTCCTATATTCCAGGTAATTACCCTAAACGTGGAGCAAAAGATTAACCAGGGAACAGTGCTCCTCTCCTCCAATGTCTTGTGGTGTATTAGGTGACATCTGAGCATGCCTATCAGATCAGGTCCTAGGCTCAAATTAGGTGGAGGAGTACCTATCCGCTTCTGGGTTGTGGGCTGCACTGGGGGTACTAGGGAGATAGGTGCTTGGATGCCCAGAGTGAGACAACAGTGTGCATCCCCTGTGGCAGAAACAGAGAGATTAAGGGAACTTTTACTGCAAACTTTTAGGAACCAACTGAGTTTAGGCATCTACAAAGTTAGGTGGCAGCTGAGTGATAGTTTGTGGATTTCAATGGCACCCAAAAATGGGATTTACACACCTATAGACCTTCACAGAACAAGCTTTACTACCTTGTCCATGATCATACAGGAAGCATGTGGCAGCACAGAGATATGAAAGAAAGTCTCCACCATGCCCAGCTCACATCTTCACTATTGAACCATCCTTACTTACTAAAATATTACAAAGTAGAGAGAGCTGGGCCAATTTTAGATATGGAATCAAATCAAAACTCCACCTACAAGCACTTTTAAACTTTGGGTATTCAGATTTCAAGTCCACTTTGGAAAATTGCAATTGTACCCTACTTAAAATAAAAGCAAAGAAATGTCCATGATCAAATATTGCTATGCTAAACACACTTTAATTCTGGTTTTAGTTTTAAATTGTTATGTTGTTAGTTATAAATTCTCTGATGGGATTTAGAAACAATAAAATAAAATCCTGAAGTAAAGAAAACATACATTTGTAAATGCTTATTTTATTTTTGCCCTGTGCTCGTAAATTCTCTTTTTTTCTCCCTGATGATTCACAAATGTAAAAATGAGATATAAAATTGGCTAGGTTAGACAAAAAAAAAGGGGGTAAGCACTTACATGCAAAGGTTTCATGGAGCAAAGCTGGCAAACTATGACTTATTTGTTGGCTCATTTAGCAGTAAGGTGAAAAGTTCAGCTCTTAATTACTGAAATCACAAAAAATAATTTTGCACCACTTTTTGCTTAAAGGAAATGAAAGATCCTCATACACAGTGGAGATTTGAGGAGAGGCAAACTGAATAATTGAACAATAATTTATGGACCCAGTCATTGTCTAGGTGGAAAGAGTGAGAGTTTTGCCATTGAATTCAATGGGAACAGGATTGGTTGCTTAGTTTGTGTCCTTCGAACCTCAGCTCTGGACATATAACCACAGGCCATCACAAGACACTGCACAGAAAACACGCACTTCACTCAAAACTTGGGAGACCTAAATCTGATCTTTCTTACATCATCATTGGAGTTACACCGGTAAAAGGCTGGAATCAGATTCTGTGCATTTTCCATAATACAGGATCTGGTCTAGATTTTGTTCATTTGCTTGACTTTTTTTATACATAATGACCTGGGTGTTTGCTGTTCAGGCACCGTTCTGAGCAGGGGGCTGCCTGGAACAGTCCCATTCCAGCAGTGGTGAGAAGAGGAGAGGTAGTCTTACCACTGGGAAGGAGGCAAATTAGCAACTCACCTGGCCCCTTCCTGTGATTCCTCCTCCCATCCAACTTCTTTTAAATACCTCAGCAGGTCCTGTGTGTCAATCTGGTTCCCTGGCCTATATGACAACCCCTGAAAATTTCCACCTGTTGAGAACGTGTTCCATCTAAAACTGTTCCTACTGATCTTGTCAGTACTGAACTGTTCCTACTGGTCTTGGCCCTGCTTGTCAAAACTAGTTCTATAAGTTGGCTGAATACAGAAAGTGCTATCTTCAGATTTAATAATTTGGGCATTTTTTCTTAAAGGCTCTTACAGGCTTCGAGAGGTGGCTTTCCTTGATCCACTAATTATCTTCCTACTTTTTTTTTTTTAACCAAATTCCCTTCTTACTACTAAACCAAGTAAACTAAACCAATAAACATTCCAACAACTAGGGCAATGTGCAGTATCCATAAACTATTACACAGCAGTTCCCCTTCCATCACAGGTGCAAATTTCAATTCCTGCACCTCCAGCTACCTGACTTGTTCCCTTCACTTGCAGTTCAATGGTAGATGAAATCTGTGGGTAAAATTTGCACTAATGGAAAATGGGTAAATTCTTAAGAAAATGTGCCCTTAAGTGTGTTGTAGCAGTGTTAGAAGGACCAGATCGATGAATTGCAGGAATTGGCAAGCCAAGATAAGATCTTTGGAAGATTTTAAAGAATGAGTGCCTTCATTTAGAGGCAGAGGACCTTGTTTGTCTGACATGGAGTGAGTAGCCCCTCCAGGGTTAGGAACAAAGCTAGTCAAAAAATGCAGAAAATAAATTAAAATATTTGCATTACATTTTCTGAATACACTACAAGTTGGTCAAAGCAGCAATATCTTTTGGGAGCAATTTTTAATGTTTTAATCTACCACTTTCTCACGAGCTCTAGTTATAAATACTTTTCATATGAAATGGAGCTGTATTTATTAAAAATAATTTTAGGTTAAGTTTTTAACCATGTAAATGAGGGTGTGTATTCTTCAGTCACATCCAGTCAATCTGTATCAAGTCAGCCTCAAAGATCGGGGGGTCCGAGTCCAGCTGCTTTGTACTAGGCATAACAGAGGTCAAAAAATTACTTGATGGGGTTAGCTGTGGATTCGCCTGAGCTGGGGTTGTGGGATAAGATGGGACTAAAGCAAGCTCCACACCATTGACTGACACCATTATGCTAGAACTCCGAACCATCTAGGCTTCCCTCACCACCTTTGCTGCATCAAAATAGACCAGTTTACAACCACATGGCATGGGCTCTGCAACACAAGCACATGAAACATAAAAGCTCATGCGATAAATAAATGTATTAGTCTTGAAAAATGCCACTAGGCTTCTTGTTTATATATATATATATAAAAGCAAGCCTGACAGAAAACCCTTTAAATAACCAAATCTTTGAAAGTACAGTGAACTGAGTCAGAATTTGGGCTTACTGAGTCCATTACAAAATAGTATATAGCAAGGGGGTGGAGAAGAAAAAGCTGATATTTCTTGCTTAACTGTTGCTTTATTTTTCTGGAACTAACAGCCAGATACCCCTAAGCTGGTACTCAGGAAAATTCAAACCTGTTGCACAGCTAGCACTTCATACAATCACAATAACCCAACATATATTGGCCAGCTGACATCCATTTTTAAAAGCTAGAAGAAATTGCCACTGACATTTATTTTTTAAATCAAGAACTGATTCCTATTTGTAGCATTGACCCACACTGGCACCTCAGCAGTGAGAATCAAACCTGGGATCTCTTGAGCTGATTGTGTAAGTCATTACTGCTTGAGCTGAAAGACATAGAGCTCAGAGGTAAAGCTTTAGCAGGTTCATCAGTCACTAGCTGGCCTAGCAACCACTAGAGTGCGACAGAGCACCACACCGCCCAACAGGGGTTACAGCATTAACACACTGGAAGTTGCAAGATATTTCTCTAGCTAAAAAAGTGAATACTATCTTGTTGCTGAGTCTGGTGCATGTTTTCCATACCTGAAAGGAATCACTTTGTATACTGTAAAAGTTTTTATACCCATAGGTCTTTAGCCATGCTTTGACCATGTGTGATGACATGTGAAATTGAATTTTGTAATGGAATGGAAGCCAGATGCTTCCTGACCTAGCTGAATTGAACATAGCAGAAATACAGAATTTAAAATCAGCCAGGACTCTTCTTCATCACAGAGGATAGGAAACCAGGTGTGAAGTAGCAAACATAAGAGACTCAGGGGATGTGATGGAAATTGAAATGAGAACATTCTTGATTGCAATTTCACATTTGTTATTCAAGGTAGTCCACCACTTTTATTCCCTTAATATACCACCTAGTTTCTTAAAGAGAATTTTCTGAACAATGCTTTTTTTGTTTTCATAGCACATTTGTCAGAATTATGCTTCTACTCACTTGAGGGTCCAGAATAGCACCTTGTTCGAGAAGAGTGGGAGCCATCCTGAAGTTATTTTCATCTCCTTTTTTCTTAGTTAATAAAAATACAACACAAATAGAGGTATTTCATTAAAAAAAAAAAAAATCAGGCACAAGGAAATATTGTATTTCATATTTTGCTCACCATTTATTTTATAAAAATATATAAGATTTCAAAAGAATTAAAATGTTTATTCTCAAGATATCCCTATATGAGATAGTCAGTGATATTATTTCCATTTTATAGGTAGGGAGCTGACTCTCAGAGGAACTATGGGTATGTCTATACTTGTTAAATTAAGTGGACTGTGTTAAGTTGACTTAACAAGGTCGACTTAATTCGACTTAAAGTCGACCTTGTTAAGTTGACTTAGAGCATCTACACTAGAAACTTAGGTTGGTTGCCTGCATCCACGCTAGCAGGTGTTAGGTGGATGCAGGAGAGACAGCCTCCCCCGCCGCAGAGGAGCTCCACATGCAAGGAAACCTCCATGGCACTGGGGCTCCAGGGGCAGGGAAACCCCCTACCACCCCAAGGCTCCAGCAGTGAGGGATCCCTCATGGCCCTGGCTGGGGCTCCAGAGGTGAGGGATTCCTCCGAGGCCCCGGCCAGAGCTCCAGCAGCGAGAGATTCCACTGTGACCCAGGCTGGGGCTCCAGTACCAGGGAAACCCCGGGGCTCCAGCCCCCCGCCCCGGGGCTCCAGCCACACAGAGTTGCCAGCTACCTGTGTGGCACAGGAGCCCCAGTCACGAGGAACTTAAGGCTTAAGTTGACCTTCAGAGGTGGTGTTATTAAGTCAACTTAATAAAAGCCCAGTGTGGACGCGACTTTGTGTAAGTCGACTTAAGCGTCTTTAAGTCGACCTAAGTTGCCATGTAGATGCACCCAGAGGCTATGTCTACACTTAGGAATTTAGGTCAACTTTACTAAGTCGACTTTAAGTTGACCTTATTAAGTCGACTTAGAGAGTCCACACAGGACTCTTGAGTCGACTTAAAGCTGGCCTTACTAAGTCGACTTAGAGAGTCTACACTAGACTCACTCACTCACTTATCCTGTAAATCAACTTAGGGCGTCCACACTGCTTAAGTCAACTTAAGAAGTTGACTTAAGCATTAAAGTCGACTTAAAAGCAGGTCTTATTAAGTCGACTTTAAATTTCCTTAAGTCAACTTAAGTAGCTTAAGTCGACTTAAGGAAACTCCAGTGTGGATGCAGAGTAAATTAAGTCAACTTAAGCCTGCTTAAGTTAACTTAATTTACTAGTATAGACGCACCTTATGTGACTTATCCACTGTCATACAGGAAGTCTCTGTTAAAAAGGGGTTTTAATTGATTTCTTCTAACTCCTGGGCTAGTAACCTAGTCACACAGATCTTCTAACAGGGAACTATTTGAACTTCTTGAAGGATCAGGGGCTTTGAAAAAACTTCAGATGGGAGTTTTGCCAGGCCAAGGAGTACAGGATTCAGCCCACAAGCAGGGGAAGAACAAGCCTTTATAAAAGGATGAACAGCATCTGACACCTAAATCTTTGCCACTGATATAAAATATTTCAGGTTGGTAGCAAGCTTTACACATCTAGATAAATCAGCATGAAAATATTTATAGTGAAAAGTAATTAAATAATCAAGAACTAATAAAATACAAAAATAATCATGAACTAAACATGTCAGTTTTCCAACATAAACTGAAGTTTTATTGCACACTATTTGCCTGTCATTCAGGCTATCTTATATCTTTGCCCTAAAAATATGATTTGCTTGCCAGACAGGCCGAGGTTGGAATTTTTAATCTCTCAGACCCAGCATTGTATTTCATGCAAGTTTTGGTGCTAACACTTCTAACTTGCACATATCCATAAAATATTTTTCAAAAGAACTAATGTACAGCCTGCATTTGGGGGACAGGCAAAGGACTTTAAAGAATAATGACAAAAACGTTTCTGCCACTGTTGAAATGACCACCCCAAAACCTCCTTTTCCCACTTGCACAGGCAAAACAGAGAACTTCTTAAATGCATATCTCTGTCTTTACTTATTTTTAATGTTTTCCTCAGAAGATGCCTGGAAACAGTGGTTTTATTAAACACAGATGTCAGCATGCCAGTGCAAGGGATCTGTCTGTGAAAGAATAAAAACGTGTAGAGATCATAAGGTCTGTAACAACACTGAGCATAATGTTGCGGCAATAAATCTTTAGTTCTGTAGCCTTCTTTCTCTTTTTACTCATTTTTCACTTTTCATTCTGATCTCTTAAAAAAAAAAAAAAAGACAGTGCTGTTCATCCACCCAGAAAACAGAGCCAAGCCCCTATGGGATGAATGAATAGGATAGTCTTGGAACAAATTAATGTGAAATCATAATTTAAAGATGGATTTGTATGGTTAATGCCAACAAGTAAGTAATCTGTGCAGCAAATATGTTTTATGGTTATATAATTTGTTTGTAAATACATTGTGTATGGGAATGGTATTGCTGAGTTATGGAGTAAGAGAGTTGATGAGCCTACATTTAAAACATCACATTATGAGGATGGGATTAAAAAAAAAAAACTAGTGCACCTCTCACTTCATTTCTTGTCCCACTTCATTTCTTCCTGTCCCATGTAACATGACATCCTGGAGAAATAACCTTCCTATGTTGGTCCCTTGGAAAAATGTAGAGACCTATATTATAGAGCAGAATGGAAAATTATGAACTGAATTTATCAAGAATATTTGCTTTTATAGTCACTTGTATAATCCCCAAAGATTCCCATTAGGATCAGACCTCATGGTACTTGACTCTGTTAAAAATAAACACATAGGAAGATCTGATCCTTTCCCCAAAGTCTGGAATAATTATTATTCTGCATTATGGTAATTTAAATTCAAGGCAGAATGAGACGTAAAGTGTTATTTATAATGCAATCGTGATTTGCACACTACAGGTAGACTTAGCCCAGTATGGGTTCACCCTCTATTTAAAACAGGTCAAGCTGGAGTATTTCAATATTTTTGCTGAATCCCTCTGCTGCTCTTTCCTTGTACAAGGGCTGAGAGTGCAGAAACATTGTGACGGGCCCCTAAGTGTCCCACATGTTGGAATCTGCACCCCATTTCTTTCACAATCTATAGGAGTTCCCACCCCACTTCTTGGTTCCATGCTCAGATATACACAGGATCCATACAACTCTTTAACCGGGTAATTGTTCTGGACCTATGCCAATAGAATGTGCCAGCAATTTGCTTGACTACCTTTCTCCAGGCCTTGCCAGTTTAACAAATCACAAAGAATCTCTGCTTTATCATTGGTGGAAAAAGATCAGATCCTGCAAAGATAAATCTCATCTCTCCTGAGTAGCTGGACTGCTGCGTATGAGACTTTATAATCTGATATAATTAAAATTCTATATACCAATAAATTAAAGGCAGTATGGTTATGTCTACACTGGCAAGTTAGTTCAAATTAAAGAGGCTTAATTCAAATTAACTAAAGCCATGGCTACACCAGGCTTTAGTTAGTTCAAATTAAGGGTTTCCTTAATTCGAACTAATAAGTTCGAATAGGGCTTCAGAAGTAAGGCTTTAATTCTAAACTAACTAGTTCAAATTAGCCAATGTGGCCATGTTAATTCAAACTAATTTCTTAGTTCAAAGTAACCGGCCATTGAAATGAATGGGGATCGCTAATTCGAACTAAGGAAGTGACATGAATGGCACTTGCTTAGTTCGAACTAACTTTTTCTAGTTCGAATTAAGCTAATTCGAACTACCTAAAATTAGTTCAAATTAGTTAGTTCGAACTAACTAATTCGAACTAATTTTAGCAAGTGTAGACATAGTGGCTATGTCTACACTTGTAATTTAAAGTCAACTTTAACTAAGTCGACTTAACTAAGTCGACTTAAAGTCGACTTAGTTAAGTCAACTTAGTGAGTCTACACTTGAAATTAAAGTCGACTTAAAGGGGAATTTACAAAGTCGACCTAGAGCGTCCACACTGGACGCCTAGGTCGACTTCTAGGGGCTAGGGGGACCTTAGGCAGGTCCACGGTGGCGGGGAGAGCGCCCCTTGTGTACAACGGGGCAAAGGGGGGCAGGGACCCTGGCAGGGCATATGGGCAGAGTATGACACTGTCTGGATTTAGGGATTTATTTTCTATTAATATCTCATAAATGCTATAATATATAGGAACTATGTCATGTTTGGTATCAATAGAAAGGTAGGGCCCATGGGCCCAGGAAGAAACCTGATGAGCCATTAAGGAGACAATGGTTGTAGACAGCCTCCTGTCAGGGGCGTTTCCACGGAATCACACAAGTTAAAGTATAGATATAACACCAAATTCCTAACTTCTAATACAAATACAATTCCTATACATAAACTATATAATCATTCCCAGCAAATTACTACCTTTCTATTGATACCAAACATGACTTAAGTCGACTTAAGCAAAGTGTAGTGTAGACACAGGGCCAATTAAGTCGACTTAAGCCAAGCTTAAGTCGACTTAATTTACCGGTGTAGACGCAGCCAGTGACACTGGAGCTGAGTAGCTTCTGTGATGATCCCAGCATGGGAGAGCTAGGGAAATCATGTTTTAGTGCCCATCCTTTCAAGGCCTGCATATAACTGCTTGTGCCATGGAAAGGTGTCCATCTCTGCACTGGGCCCTCTTTAGAATCCTGCACCCTTCCTGGAACAGTGGAACTATTACAATTCTATTGTCAGGGGATTTTCTGTGATTAGAGGGGCAAGATTTGCCAAAGGGGCAGAAATTACCCAGATTGCTGCTTTTAAGATTAAAATTTCCTTGGCTTGGCTTCTGAAACATAAAATAATGTTTTGATTCTGAATTTTTATAAACAAGCACCTAATGTTCTCTTCCAATATAATATAAAGAAAAAACTGAAAGAAATATATTTATACCTGAAATCTGCCACCTCATATGCTCCAGTGTTTTATGTTTTACATACAAGATGATGTTCAACAACTGAACTGGTTTATAGATAGATACACACACACACACACACACTAAACCAAATCCTAATGTCCTTAAGCAAGAAGGCAAGAAGAAATCATGACTCACACGTACCAGTAAGAGCCCCACAAACCTCTTATATTGTGTATGGTGGCCTCACACTAACTTAATTGATCCTTGAAGCAGCGAGTTTCGTGAAAAAGGGAGATGGGAGTAGATGCAGAGGCACTATGGCTATGTCTACACTGGCAATTTAAGTCGACTTAAGGAGGCTTAAGTTAATTTAAATTAAGCCACGTCCACACGAGGCTTTCATTAAGTCGACTTAAGAAATTCCTTAAGTCAACTTAATGAAAGCTTAAGTCGACTTAATAACTAGCACTCATTAGGTCGACTTAAGCCTTCCTTAGGTTGACCTGATCCCAGTGTGGACGCATAAGTCCACTTTGTTAAGTCAACCTAAGGGCAGTTAGGTCAACTTAACAAAGTGGACTAAGTTGACATAAAGTGTTGCCATTTGTTAAGTCAACTTTAATAAGGTTGGCGTTAAGTCAACTTAAAGTCGACGTTATTAAAGTCGACTTAACAAAAGTTGACTTAACTTTTCTAGTGTAGACATAGCCATAGTGATGAAAGCTCACAAGGATGCTGAAGAGCTGAGGAACTTGGAATCAGGGTCTAGTCTCAAGTTTGATTGTGAAGCAGTCTGAATTTGACTCTGCTACTTTTTTTTCCTTAGCATCGACATAACACAGCTAGCAGTAAAGAGTTCATGTAGAGTTCTAGATGCATTGTTTATTTCTGTTGCTACATGCATATTATTTACCCTGCCCATTTTTGCTAAATGTTTTTGTTACGCCTTCTAAAGACTTAAATGTACGATGTCTTACAAACAGGAATGATTAGTACTTCAGCCTCAACATTCAGCGTATGCTTTGGCTTACTGCTCCCTATTTGTATTTTTTTTAATGAAATATTCTTTTCATAAGGGCTTTTATTTTGGCTTCAGTCTCCTGTGCAACTCTAAAGCTATCCCATTTTAGGGTCCCATCTTGAAAACTACATTCACATGACTTTTATCATATGCACAAATATTTGCAAGATTGTCCCTCATAGTTAAATCTATGTCCCTGTGTGACAATTGCTCCTTCAAACTGTAGTTATTTAATAGAACACATAATCCGTTACTGTCCTTTACAAAATAATATTATCTGTCCAAGATCAAAAGATTTACTTTCAGTTTTACATTCTAATACATATTGATATGCCTCATCTTGTTGTTGGAAACTGTTAAAGATACATTTTTCAATTGAGGAAACTATTAAACTGAATTCTTTGTCACTACAACAAACTGAGTGGCTCATAACATTTCTGAAAACTATATTTAGGCTATTTCTTTCAGCCCCTTAATTCAAAGGCAGTGTGTTACTCACTTTTACTGATGCTTCTTCCACCACAAAAACAAAATTTCTAATATCTGTGGCTTCGTATCTAACTCGGTAGTCACCAGATACATCAGAAATTGTTTAAATTATGTTCACTGTTCAGCAAGATTTTCTGTGATGTTTAGTGCTCAACGGACTTTCAATTCTTTCATTGTATTTGAATTTTAATCTCAGCCATACTTCATTCAGAAGACAGTTATTCTCGGCCCTTTCTTTTATTTCATTTATTTTATTTTACAGCCCTTGAATTACATAACAACAACAAAAATCTTGGATGGTCACCATGTTTTTGTATTAATTTAGTTAAACATTGCTTTATGCTATGTATTATATATTGAGTTTTCTTTTGCCAAGATCTGAGGAAGGAGAAGGTATTGGAAAATGAATATTTTCTGGAAAGGAAAGAAATTACTATCTTTCCCTGCCACCTAAGGACAACACTGAAACATCTGTTAACAATATTATTTATAACTTGTATAGCTGTTTGTGCTTTCACCTTTTCTTTCATTCCTATTTCTAATCTATAGAAAGAAAAATAAGATCAGTTACAAACACCTATTCTCTCTGTCTTCACACTTCCTTTTCTTTGTACCCATTGACTATGTTCTCTCACGTGAACCTTTGTGTCTTTTACCACCAACAGATTATTCTAGATTTGAGTTGAAGAGTGACACCTTTTAATATTTTTCACTCTGACTTTAAAAACCTCATGCTGACACAATTATACTGACTTTACATAGGACAGCTTGATAGTCTAAGTAACAAATCAAAACCCTTCCTCTGGGAATCCTTGGGATGAGTGAATTATGAACGATCTTACTCCAAGTGACTCTGACCATCTGAGAAGGAACGATAATCTCCTCAAGCTACCTTATTGATATAACAAAATGTAACTGATTCTTTCTAAAAGATAGTGTCTATCCAGACATTTTTAGGCTATATTCATAGATATGAAATCTGTTAGTGTCTACAACTTCTGAAAGTGCACTTACTCATTAAAAATAATATTTACTCAACAGATCTGCTTCTTGTGTTTATTCCAAGTTGTTAATTCAGTGACAAAAATAAGTCTTTTTCCCCAATATTTTCCAAAATGTTTAGGTCTGTGCAGCCAACCCAGCTGGGGCAGAGAAGGCTCGGTTTTATTCTAGCTCAAGACACATCAAAATAATTATTTATTAGGATTCAGTTAGAGACCAAATTTAGCTCAAGTTACATCCATATAATCCCTTTGAATGGAAGGGGGACACGTGTAATTGATGGTGTAACAGGTAGCTTGCCCCTTTAAGGGCTAATCAATGTTGTTTAATTGGCCAGACCCTGCCACACATGAGCTGGATGTAGGATTTAAAGTGAGGAAGCCCAGCAGTTAGGAGCTTTGTTGGAAGGGAGGATTTTCTGCCCCTACATGAAGTTACTCTGGAAACTGAAGTCTATTAGGGTGCATCCTTATTAAGACCTAGATTTAAGTCGAAATAAGGCTAAAGTCAACTTCTTAAGTCGACTTAAGCCAGTGTGGACACCGTAAGTCGACTTACAAGATAAGTCGACTTAGGGCAGGGGAAAAAGGGAGCCCGTACTCCCTTCTCCCCAGGAAGCGGCTAGCAGCTCGTCCTGGCTCCCTTCTCCCCGGGACTGCTCAGGTCCCAGGGTGAAGGGACCATGGGGCTACCATCTGGCCGGGACCCCAGCGGTCCTGGCCGAAGGGAGCCCCGCGGCTCCTTTCTGCCCAGGACCCAAGCAGTCCCAGCAAAAAGCGAGCCATGGCTTCCTTCTTGCCAGGATCCCTGCCGGTCCTGGCCAGAAGGAAGCTGGCAGCTCCACGCTGCCTGGGGATCCCTATCAGCTGGAGTGCTGGCAATTGCCGGCACGGCCCTGCAGCTGACAAGGAAACCGCCGGGTTTCCCTATCAGCTGGAGTGCAGACCCAGACAGAAAGCATCCACAGGGCTCCCTTCTGGCCAGGACAGCTGGGGTCCCAGCAAAAAGGGAACCCCATGGTCCCTTCTGGTTGGGACCCCCGCAGGTCCTGCAAGAAGGAAAACTGTGGCTCCCTTTTTGCTGGGACTGCTCAGGTCCCAGGCAGAAAGGAGCCGTAGGGCTCCCTTCTAGTTGGGACCACTGGAGTCCCGGCCAGAAGGGAGTGCAGGGCTCCCTTCTCCCCGAGACCTGAGCAGTCCCGGCTACAAGGGAGCACGGGGTTCCCTTCTGCCCGGGACCCAAATGGTCCCAGCTAGACGGGAGCGTGGGGCTCCCTTCTGCCTGGGACCCGAGCGGTCCTGGTTAGAAGGGAGCATGGGGCTCTCTTCTGCTTGGGACCTGAGCAGTCCTGGCCAGAAGGGAGCCAAGCGGTCCAGACCAGAAGGGAGCTCCGTGGTCCCTTCTCCTCTGGACCACTCTGGGGCTTGCTGTCTCAGGGAGAGTCAGCCCCATGCGGGGCTGGCTTTCCCCAGAATGAGCCCCCCTACCCTGGGGAGCTGAGGCTCCAAAGGAGCCTCGCCTCCCCGTGGACCTAACCCATCAACTTAGAGAGTCTACACTAGACTCTCTAAGTCAACTTAATAAGGCCAACTTAAACTCAACTTAAGAGTCCTGTGTGGACTCTCTAAGTCGACTTAATAAGGTTGACTTAAAGTCAACTTAAGTAAAGTTGACCTAAATTCCTGATTGTAGACATAGCCTATGTGAGGAAGGAACAAATTGGGGTTCAGATATTTAATAACATGTCAAATATCCCCCATCCCTAAGTTGTCACAAATGCTAATAGCACAGGTATGTAACTTATAAGGGAAAACGAGGTGCAGTAAATATGAGGTAGAGCATTTCTATGAAAATTATTTAGGAGGGATAGAGGTCAAATGGAGTAAGTGGGATGGTAATCAATCTGGCATAGAGAGGGTATACTGCAGCTAGAGAAATTAAAGAGATACAAAAATTGTTAAAGTGTCTTATGTGGAATTGTAAGGACATTTTGCATGCATCAGATGGAATGGAAGATGCAATCAGCACAGGAAAAAGAGAACTGCAAACTCAGAATCATTCTATAAAGAATATAATCAACACTACAGAAGGAATAGGTGATGATATACTTGTAATGAAAAGGATTTATTTAATCGAGGATAGAAGTCATAAACTGTATATCACACAAGGGAAAAGATCAGAAAAATATAACAAAAACAGTAGCTTGCATGTTAGAATTTTTTTTCAGTGAACCAGGCTCATATGATTTTGAATAAGGTCAATGATGAAATATGACTAGAATGGAGATAATAATCTTGTGTTTGAATGCGTAGTATGGTCACATGGTCAAGAACCAAAAGAAAACATTCTGGAAAAGAAAACTGAAGCAGATACCATATGTCTCACAGAAACATTGTTGCTTTAAAAGCTTGCTCTTAAAATGTATATGAGTATATGCCCTTTAGGCAAGACCAAAGCAGAGAAAGAGGAGGAGGCATTTGTACTTTCATTAAGGAAATATTAAACTACGTAGCAATAGAGAATGAAAAAGTAAACCTAGCATATAATGTTGCTGATATCCCACTGCAGATGAGAGAAATATTTCTTTAAGGATTCATAGTATATTCTACTTGTGTGAATAATTTAAAAGCTTGGTACTGTAAAAAATAGTGAAGAATGCTACAAGACCATGCATTATATTCAATGACCTAAATAGTTAAAATAAATTGTGAGGAAGTAAGAAAATTAATGGAAATGGCACATGCTTTAAAAAAGTTAATTGCTGAAAACAATTAATGGTTTTACACAACAGCAAACCCAGCTAGCATCCTAGCATGTGTATATAAACCTCTCAATGGCTGCGTCTACACTGGTAAATTAAGTCGACTTAAGCTTGCTTAAGTCGTCTTAATTTACCCTGCGTCTACACTACACTTTGCTTAAGTCGACTTAAGCAGCTTAGGGCTACCCAAGGACTACACCAATGCCCTCCCTGCTGGGGGGGAGGGGATGGGACACAGGGGGGAGCAGAGGGCTTAGTTAAAGTCGACTTAAAAGTGCAAGTGTAGACATAGCCAATTGTAGTTTCCACTTCATGCATCTGGGGAAGTGGGTTGGAGTCCACAAAAGCTTTTGTCCAAAGAAATTTGTTAGTCTTTAACATGCCACAGGACTCTGTTTGTTTTTGCAGTACACAGGCTAACACGGCTACTCTTCTGGAATCCCCAACTAGATTTTCTATCTAATTTTTCTTATCTAAACCTGGAAATTATAACATTAGATATTATAAATAAATGCAACTGGGTGATATATAAGAAGGAAGGGGGCAGTGATCATTTCTTTATACTTATTATTTTCAAGAAAAAGGTAAAGCTGAAAGTAATAAAAATTGCCTACCTGGAATTTTAAGAAAGCTTTAGCCAATAGAGCTACGGGCAGTCAGGGATAGTGGTGGAAGGAATTGTTTGGTCTGTTAGTTAGATGTGGGTCCAGGGTGAGCAAAATCCAGGAAATAAGCCTAAGGTTAGTAGTACCAGAGGTACTGAAGCTGAATGCCAGAGCCAGAGGACTTACCTGAGTCATAAGGCAGAGGGGAACCAGGGATCAGTAATAGAAAGAGAGAAGTCAAATGCCAGAACTGTATGATCAGCCAGATTAAGACAGAGCTGGGAGTCAAAATCAGAAGCCTGATGCTGGAGGACAACAGGGGCAGGAACAGAGCAGGACTTGGAACTGGAAGCAAGATCCAGAGCAAAGGCACTGCACATGTGGTACACATTGAACAGCCTCTGGTGTGCTGTGGAGGCCTGGTGTATAGGCAGGATTGCTAAACCAGAGGCAAGCTGGGTTTGTGACCATTCGGTTAGTTCCCAGGCTATGCAACTGGGCTTGTGGGCTGCCCAGCAGCAAAATTTGTCAGGGAGCCTAGCAGCAGCTGAACCTAAAGGGTCTGGCCCATGATAGCTATTTATAATGAAATGTACTGAATTTATAGATAAATATTGTGTCAGTGATGACATAGAAAATTTCAATGATAATGTAATAAAGAGATTAGTAGCACCTATAGTTATATTAGAAACTGAAATACAAAAAGCATGAGGCGCGAAGGTTTAATGATAGTCATCTTTCTCGCAACTGAAAAGGGGTATGACATGCTATAGAGGGAAAGCTTGTTCTACAAAGTAATTGCACTAGGAATAACAGGAAAAATATTTGAGAATTTTTATATATGAGAATTTTTGAGTGAAAGAACTGGGCATATCTGAGTTGGAAAAGATAAGTTGTATATGTATATCAGGGGTGACGGGGTGTCAAACATACGGCCTGCAGGCTGGATATGGCCCACAAACCTCTTCCATCTGGTCTGTAACTGCGCTCCATGAGTCTGTACTCTTTCTGTAACAGAGAGAGAGTTGTCTCACGGTATTGCAGAGCACAGTATCACATACACAATGCTCCACGATGCCATAAGAGAGTCAGGTCTCACAACATCATGGAGAGCTGGTATGTGAGACTGCAATCCACGAGCCCATGCTCTCTCCCTAACAGAAGGAGTGTGGTCATGTTTGTCAGCAACAGCCAGCCACTGCCCAGGCAGTATGGAGATAAAAGAATTGATGCTTGGATTCAAACTCCTAGGAAAAAAAATGTATGTATTTTCAAGTCTTAATTATATATATGTATGTGAGATTGCCCTCCAAGGTACCACACTCTCTCCCTAACAGAGAGAGAAAATGTGGTCTCGTGGAGTGCAGTCTGGCATACCAAACACTCTGCAATGCGGCCAGAGTGTAGGCCCTTCACTCGATTTATGGTACATATGGCCCACTTGAAGTACATTTAAATCAAATCTGGCCCACCAAAGCAAATGAGTTTGACACCCCTGAATTATATAATATTAAAAATAGAAGCATTATTAGCTCAGGCTTATTTAATATTTAAAAAAAATTAACTGCCAAATTAAAAAAAAAAAAATGCTGGAGCAGCAGTTGCTCTACTTGAAGATGATTATGCTCTGTGGGTTAGAAGCAGAAATAATAAGATGGCAGAAAAGGAAATCAACAAAATGGTACAAAAGACCTCTGAATGGGGAAATACATGGGGTTTTAAGTTCTCCATTGCTAAAACCAAAGGACTGATCTTTACAAAAAGGAAAGTTACAAATGAATGTAACTGTATGATACTATAGCTGTATGGAGAAAAATTAAATATTGTTAAAAGATTTAAATTCCTAGTGGTAATAATTGACACTAAATTACTTTGGAATAATCATATAGAGTCCTTATTATAGACTATGTTAAAGACAAATGTACAGGAAAGACTCAACTGTTTAAATCTTGCTGGGATTAATTGTGGGATGGATTAAAAAAACCAAACAAACTAAAAAACCCCACTGCTATTGGTACAAACAGACTTAATGTGATCAGTGATTGACTATGACTGTCAAGCTTTTATGTAATCATAAAAATCAGAATTTAAAATATTAGATTTAATACAAGACCAGGCATTATGAATTGTGTGTGTGTTGCATTTATTACAACACCTATATATGCTCTACAGATGTCTTCTACTGAAATGCGAGTTTACTATGAATGAAACTACTAGACAGAATTGTCTGGGCCAGAGTTAATGATGAACATACCAAATATATGAGGTCTGTTGGGAATTCAATCAGTGAACTTTAGCACATGATGTTAGAACTTCACATGCTGTTCAAGTTAAAGTGTGGCTGCAGAGTTGAAAGATAAGAAAAAGCTGAACAAACTCAAAACTTTTAGTATAGGAAAAATTAGTTATGGATGGGAAGTCACATGTCCAAATGTGGACTTAGATTTATTTTATAAATTTAAGGTTAAAAAGAGACAATAGATTTTTAAAATGAAATGTAACAGTATATAGATGAAAAGTGGAAATGTTTTTTGTCAAAAATATATGGGTGGGTCTGAAGGAAAAAAAACAACAACAAAACAAAACAAAAAAACGGCAGAGTTGGAATGGCATATTGTGTATCAAAATTGGGATTTAGCATATTGAGAATAATATCTACATTTGGAGCTGTCAGGGCAGCCGAACTAGTCACAATAATGCTAGCATTAAATTGAATCTGAAATATATACCCAGCAGCAGCGGTAATTTTTAAAAATTCAATCTCAGGCCTTATGGTGATAAAGAGTGTTTCAGGAAGAAGAAGAAATTTAATCAATGAAATTATATTTCTAATACTATGGTACAGTTGACGATACAGGCAGCATTAGCTTAGAACCCAGAGCATATCAGGAAATAGCAGGGAATGAAATGATGGAAAAAGCAGCTAAAAATACTGTAAGAAATGGAATGATTGGCATAGAAATACCCTTGACTAAACTGGAATTCAAAAGCCTAGTAGAGAAAAAATTCAAAGAATAATGGGAAAAAATGGATTAATGAAAACTGAAGAAGATTTTTTTTTTTAAATTGTGTCCTAAAGTTGAGGAAATGACATATATCAGGAACTGGATAGGACTAATGAAGTGCTTTTGTTTTAAGTACTAAGTGGCTACTGTAGCTTCAGTGAAAATCTTTTCTTTTTAAATAAATAAACACGAAGATGAACTATGTGGACTATAAGAGGGAAAAAACAATTGGTCACCTTTTGTAGTATGTAAAGTGTAATATATAAAGATACCTTCAGGATCTCTATTAACCATTTTTAAAACTACAATACCCACCTGCAGAAGTAAAGAAACAGATTGCCAGAGCCAGATGGGTACCCCAAATGTCAACTACTACAGTAGAAGCCCAAGAAAGAAAACAAGAGAGCCATTGGTCATCATCTACAACCCCCAAGTCAGACCTCTACAGCACATCATCAAGGATCTTCAGCCTATTCTACAAAACAATACCTCACTCTCACAAGCATTGGGAGGCAAACCTGTCCTCACTAATAGACAGCCCCCCAACCTTAAACAGGTACTCACCAGCAACTACAGACCAAACAACAGAAACATTAAAGTAGGCACATATCCCTGCAACAAACCACGCTGCCAACTTTGCCCACATATCTACACAAAAGACACGATCACAGGACCTAATCAAGCCACCTACTCCCTCAAGGGCTCATTCACTTGCTTATCCATCAATGTGATTTATGCCATCATGTGCCAGAAATATCCCCCTGCCTTATATATGGACAAACAGGACAGAAGTCTCTGTGCAAAAGAATAAATGGACACAAGTCCGACATCAGAAATCACAAGATTCAAAAACCAATAGGGGAACACTTCAATTTCCATTGATGACATGTTAATAGCTGTGCTCAAACAAATGAATAATCAAAGCTTCAAAGAGAAACTGCAGAACTGTAATTCATATGTAGATTTGACTCTGTTGCCTCAGGGTTTAACAGGGACTATGGATTTTTTTCTCATTACAACTAGTGATTTGACCTCACCTTTCTCTATATGCTGTTCCCCAGTGTTTGAATCTTAACAGCTGCTTTTATTTGCTGTTACAGCCTGACCTGATCCTATGTCTTACATTTTCCTGCATTTATCTCACTCCAATTCTGTAAGTTCTCCATCTTCAAAGTATCTGACGAAGTGGGATTTTCTCCCACAAAAGTTCATGTGATAAATAAATTTGTTAGTCTTGAAAAGTGCCACAGGACTACTCGTTTCTTTAGCACAATAAGGCTTCAATCAGGGTCAGGAGCTTCAGGTAGACCTGTAATACAATAGTAATAATGAGCCATGCAGACATTTTTAACAGACTCATATTTTGGAGTACAACCAAACTTTAAATAATACTTTGAACCTCATGGAAGAATTGTTATAGGAAAATCACCTCAGGATGGACATACACAAATATGGTTTAATTAATAATTTAGGCTATATCTACACTTGAAAAGTTAGGTTGACTTTGTGAAGTTGACTTAAAGTGGACCATATTAAGTCAACTTAACAAAAGTTGACTTAACTTTTCAAGTGTAGATGTGGTCCCTTTTCAACCTTATAAAGTCTACTTAATATTTTAAGTCGAATTAATAAACTCCACCAAGGTGCTAATCCCTGTCTCCACTGGTCTAAATTGACTTAATAAAGTTGACTTAAGTGCAGTTTGAATTAAAACGGGGTGTTATTAATTCGAACTAACTTTTCCTTAATTCGACTTAAGGAGCAGCTTAAGTAGACTTAAGGAAAGCCCAGTGTAGACACGGAGTATTTTAAGTTGACTTAAGCCTCTTTAAATCGACTTAATTTCTAAGTGTAGATACACCCTTAGGCAAATCAAGTTTGCCTAAGTTATGGTGATGATATAGTTTCCATTATCATTTCCATTATAAATTTAAATAAGAAACATTTCTATGCTGTGCTTTAATGTCTGAAACTTTCAGGAACTATGTCAACTATAATCCAAGAAATTATAAAAGCAAAGCAAGAAATATTGTTCACTATCTTTATTTCAGGGACAAATTGTTGATCAAGGAAACTATATTGCCTTAACCCTGGTGCTGTCAATCCATAGCAGACTACAGGCTGTTGAAGACTATAGGCCATTGGTCTGACAAAACAGACTAGTTTTTCCTATAATTTCTGAAAGGGGTTTTTGGGGGGGAGGAGGAGGCTTAATACGAATTAGTGTTACTATGACACCTGAGAAATTGAAACTTAGAAGCTGTAGAATATATCTGCTCATTTCCTTATCTTTGAAAACTAGTGGTGAACAGGGGAGGTCCCGGAGGATTGAAAAAAGGCAAATATAGTACCTATCTTCAAGAAAGGAAAGAAGGAGGACCTGGGGAACTACAGACCGGTCAGCCTCACCTCAATCCCTGGAAAAATCATGGAGCAGGTCCTCAAAGAATCCATTCTGAAACAGTTGGAGGAAAATAGAGTGATCAGGAACAGTCAGCGTGATTTCACCAAGGGCAAATCGTGCCTGATCAACCTTATTGTCTTCTATGATGAGATCACTGGATTTGTGGATTTGAGAAGAGCCGTTGACATGATATACCTCGACTTTAGCAAGGCTTTTGATATGGTTTCCCACAGCATTCTCATCGGCAAGTTAAGGAAGTATGGGTTGGATGAGTGGACCATAAGGTAGATAGAAAACTGGCTAGATCAACAGGCTCAGCGGGTAGGAATCAATGGCTTGATGTCTAGTTGGCAACCAGTAATGAGTAGAGTGCCTCAGGGGTTGGTCCTGGGGCCGATTCTGTTCAACATCCTCATTAATGATCTTGATGATGGGATAGATTGCGTGCTTAGTAAGTTTGCGGATGACACCAAGCTGCGGGGAATGGTAGACACGCTGGAGGGCAGGGACAGGATTCAGGGAGACTGAGAAAAATTGGAACACTAGGCGAAAAGAAATCTCATGAAGTTCAACAAGGACAAGGGCAAAGTCCTGCACTTAGGATGGAAAAATCTCATGCACTGCTACAGTCTGGGGACTGATCGGCTAAGTAGCAGCACTGTAGAAAAGGACCTGGAGGTTATGGTGCACAGGAAGCTGGATATGAGCCAACAGTGTGCTCTTATTGCCAAAAAGGCCAATGGTATATTGGGCTGCATCAGTAGGAATGTTGCCAGCAGATCGAGGGATGTGATTATTCCCCTCTATTCGGCACTGGCAAGGCCACATCTGGAATACGGTGTCCAAGTTTGGGCTCTCCACTACAGAAAGGATGTTCACAAATTAGAAAGAGTCCAGTGGAGGGCAACGAAAATGATTAGGGGGCTAGGGCACATGACTTATGAGGAGAGACTGAAGGAACTAGGCTTATTTAGTCTACAGAAGAGAAGATTGAGGGGGGATTTGATAGCAACCTTTAACTACTTGAAGGGTTGCTCCAAAGAGGAGAGAGTTAGGCTGTTCTCAGAAGTAACAGAGGACAGAATAAGAAGCAATGGTTTCAAGTTACAGCTAGGGAGGTCAAGGTTGGATATTAGGAAAAACTTTCTCAGTAGGAGAGTGGTGAAGCATTGGAATGGGGTGCCTAGGGAGGTGGTGAAATCTCTTTCTTTGGAGATATTTATGGTCCGGTTAGACAAAACCCTGGCTGGGATGATTTAGTGGGAGCGGTCCTGGTTTTAGCAGGGGGTTGGACTAGATGACCTCATGAGATCCCTTCCAGCCCTAAGATTCTATGATATATCAGTCAAGATTTATAGCTTCTTATATTGGCAGTTCTCGCTTCTAAGCGACTCCCAAATAGCAAGAATTTTAAGTGATATCTCTTATTTGTATTAGAGTAGTGCCTTGTACTTCAACTGAGTTCGGGGCCCCTAGATGCTGCACATGCACAGTTTTTTATTTTACTTCATGTCCACAGGAGTTTACAATCTAAAAAAGGCTACAGCTTTTCAACAACTTTAAAATATTTTAAGTCAGAATATTTAAAAACTTAAAATTGGTAGACATGTTTTTTTTAAAATCTGTAGCTTGATCAGAATTATATTGTCCAGCTCTAGACAACGTAGGAAAAAAAGAAATGAAAGGCTATTTATCTCTATTTGACAGATAGGAAAATGTGGCACAAAGGGATTAAATGATTTGTGAAAGTCAGGGAGGATATCTCCAGAAATCCTGAGTCCCAATACAGTGCCTCAACCACGAGGCGACCCTTCATATCTGTTCTGTCTAAACAGATATGTGGTGTGGTAAACAGGAGGCCTAAAGAGGAATACTACTTTTCAAAAAAATTGTTAAGAGGGAAACTGGCTAAAAGGCAGACCAAAACCAGGTTGAAAACAGTGTCAAATACCATTGCCATCACATATTAGTGAGGTTAAAAATTAGAAAGGTCAATAGCTCCTGTGCAAGATTTTAATTCTTGGCTTGACATAATAATCACTTTCTAAATCACTAAGTTTAAGACAATAACATAGAATTCAGTAAAGAGAAGTGAAACTGGCTAACCAGTAATACATTAAACATTTCATATTCCATTAATGAAAACAAGTTAATATCTATTTCAGTGCTAAGCGTGAGCCATTCAACTTTGAAAAAGGGATTCAGTCTTAAATGTAAGCACAAGGTAAGGCCTTGTAAAATCACAGAAAGCCTTTTTAAAGTTCTATTTTTAAAATGCTTTCAAGTCTGTTCATGCCAAAAAATGTCCCTCATTAATTAGAAAGGACATTCCAAGACCACCCACTTGGATTACCTTAAGAAAATGTCTATTTAATTGAAAACAAATCTTAACTACCACTCAATAAATGATTTAAAGTTAAGAACCACTTTATTTCATAGAACGGGAAAACTATATATAGTATAGTTTTCCAGCTGGAACTTAACCTCCTAGCAGTAGTCTTGATATAATCTGACAGTTTTGCTTTTCACTTTCTATTCTTATAATCTGATCTGAATTCCTGGACAACTTCAAGGCTTCAGAAACAGGTTCCCCCCTTCTTGGTAGCAGGGATGACTATAAACAAAGTTATTTAGGGCTGGCTAGCCTGGACACCATAATCTTCCAGGGAAATATTTGATTGGAAATCAAACGTTTCTTCTTGAACAGTCAGTTACCTAAAGTGTTGAGTTCCACAAGAGTTAGCACTTTTAACATATTAGAGGTTTCCAATACGAACAAGGCTATTTGTAAGATTTCATTTAAAAATGGAATACTTCACAGATGGGCTTTATTTTATTGATTCACTCCCCCAAAAGTAATGTATACACTTGTTGCTGTACCTAACAAAGAAAGTAAAGAACAGACATATCAAAGAGATAAAGGGCTGAAGAATTTTGATCTTCATATCCTAATTTAGAACTCTACTATCAGCCTTCTAAACCTCAAAACTTCATTATTATCTCAATAATCATACTAAATTCAAATATCTGTCTTCTAGGTGCAGTTACACATGATAAAAGATATCAGCCACGTTTTACAGTTGTCCAGTGAAATCTCATGACCTGTTGCAATGATAAAATGAAGATCTCATTTGTTGAGTGGTTTCATAAAACCAGCTTAAACATGGAAGTATGAAAAAATGGAGAGATAAACGAAGCAGCATTATTTCCTTTTATCAAATCTACAACAACAATTTCTATTACACTTAATAGTCTTTCTCCATTATAGCCCATTTTTGTCAGTGAAGTATCTGTCTTTTTTTTACCTCTTCTTCTTATGACTTGTTTTTAATCATCCATCATCATCTTTAGGATTTATTAAGTAGAGAAAATCAGTAAGTTTATAACAAAAAAGTAGGCAAAGCAACCAATATTTTAAATACATTTTACTGGGGTACCCTTCTGTAAGTCCTAGAGCTGTCAGACTTACAGGGTGCGTCTACACTTAGAAATTAAGTCAACTTAAGGAGGCTTAAATTGACTTAATTTACTCCATGTCTGCACTGGGTTTTCCTTAATTTAATTTAAGCTGCTCATTACGTTGAATTAAGGAAAAGTTAGTTCGAATTAATAATGCCTCATTTTAATTCGAACTAACGCTTAAGTCGACTTTATTAAGTCGACTTAAGCCAGTGGAGACGCGGAGTAGTGCCTAGTTGGACCTTTTTAAGTTGACTTAAAATGTTTAGTCAACTTAATAAGGCCAAAAAGGGGCCACGTCTACACTTGAAAAGTCAAGTCAACTTCTGTTAAGTCGACTTAATAAGGTCGACTTTAAGTCGACTTAAAGTCGACCTTATTAAGTCGACTTCATAAAGTCAACCTAACTCTTCATGTGTAGACATAGCCATAGGGATTTAAACTCTCTGCTCCCTCATTAGGGGAAAAGCCAGATCTCATCAGCCTCATTTACATAAATCATAATTTTGCTTACCAATAGTTCCAAATACTGTGGGTTTTTTATTTAGTTGAAAATTGTGCTTTGATTATATAAATAATAATAGATTATAACTATGAGTGAGCTCATGATTTGTTCAGGATATGACATATGCAGAGTATGACCTAAATAGGTCCCCCTGACTTTACAGATAGTGCAGTGTGGTTTGGGAATGAATACAATAAGAGAAGCTAAATTGATTTATCTTGGAGATCATGTAGTCTGTCCAAGGGTCTTGTTTTGCTCCAGCGTAATACCTGGATATGCTGAATCCTGTGCAGAATGATTCTGTAGGACTGGGTGAGCATCAGCACAGAGCAGGTTTCCTAGTGAGAATTTGACCAGAGTAACAGTAAAGCAGAATTGACTTCACAGCAAGGGCAGACAGGATCAGTAGTGGCTATGGCAGCAGAGAGCTGACTTGGCAGAATGGCACCATGTAACTGCATGCTGGAGCAGGACCCGATGGCCTACATGTCTCTGTACTTAAAACATTTTCTGATGAAATTGTTTTGATGAAAACTTTCCTATCAGCTCTAGTCTGGTTCCTTCATTGAAAAGGCCCTTTTCCCAGTTCCCATGATTGAAGTTCAAAGAATTCTAGCAAAATCCCTTCAGGCAATCTTAGTTATTATGCTAGTACAGAGAGGGAAAGTCTTTTGGGGTGTGTCTGCTCTAGGGAAATTGGTCAATGTTATAGCTCCAATAGAAGTAGCAAGAACATAGGTTGAGTTTTTACAGGAGTCAGGATTGCTATCATCATGTTTTCTAACCAATTAGCCTTCTGATAGAGCTAAAATAATGATAGATACCTGACCTGTCTGTCCATTAATAGAAGATAAAACCCAACCAACAAATGGAGGCTGTATCCTATAACAAGTTGAAGTCCAATTGAATGGGGCCAATTATGATGAACTCCAAATGGCACCACAAATGTTTTGCCAAAATTGAAAATTAGAGGGAGGCCAATATTTGGTGACATCATTTGCTCCAAGGCATCGCTGTTTGAACATGAACTTGCAAGAATTTAAGGAAAAATCTTTTCTTATCCTGCCCAAGGGAAACATCAATACAACATAAGTAGGGCTGGCTTTACATATGGGCAACTGTCCAATGCATTGTGATCAGTGGGGCCGCTGTGGGCAAGAGGCTGCAGAAGGGGGCTGAGCTCCTAGGTAATGATTAACGGCCATGCCCAGGGCCAGCCCAAGGGTGTTTGGCGCCCTAGGCGAGCTTTGACTTTGGCACCCGCCTCCACCTGTTATAAGAGATAATATTTTTAAAACAGAGAAAAAACCTCACTTCCATTTAATTTGGTGCCCTTTAAAGCCTGGCACCCTAGGTAACCATCTAGTTCACCTCTATGGTACCATTAAGGAGGCAGAGGGACAGGATAAAGGTGACTGCAGGGCAGGAACCAGGCACTCATGTGTCCCGTCTCCATCCTCTGGGAGTATGACATCTACAGCATTGCTGACACGCCACTTGCCACTGCTCTTCCTGCTGAGCAGCTGCTTGCAGCTCAGGGAACCTCAGGCAGTGAGCAGGCACCTGGGCTTACCTCACTATCCTGACTTACCTGGAGGACACGTTCAGCTATTACTAAACCTATCCCAAGGGCTTCCTGGGGGTGGGGGGAGGAGGAGGGTACAGCAGCTGCCCGTACCAAGTTGAAGAGGGCCAGCACCAGCTCATAAAAACATATTTGTGATAAGCCATTGGAGATAAAAGGCTATTTTCACTTTCATCCTGTTTATTGAGAAAGCTGTGACTGAAAATAGAGATCATATCAGAGGTTGTGGTAGCAAAGGCATGCAGCGTCACCTTGTGAGTCTAGGAATCTTGGTGAACAAAGATTTATTTGTTTTATCAGTTCAGTATTTCATTTAATGTTTAGTTTGGTTATCACTTAGCTAAAATGTTTTATGACACATCATTTATTATTTGAATACAATTGAATTCAGTTTTGTGTCATTTCCTCTTTTATATATTTTTAATAATGTATAAAAACTTTTGAGATTACAGCTTTATTTGTGAAACTTTCATGAATACTACTACATACACATAGAAAGGGTACCATTGTCCATAACATTGCCCATGATCACCAGTAACAAGGACAGAAAAATCCCAACTTGAGTTTTTCAGCTATGAAGAAAAGAGGTTTCTTTCGCTGGTTATCGTACCATCTCCAGAACCTCAGTTATTAGAAATTCAACCAGAGAAGAACAATCAAATATGGTCCATCTTGCCTGAGAAGTAATTTAAAGAACATGCACAGCAAACATTATTACACTTTTACTTCAGAAAGACAACCAACAATCAGGAAGCTCTATTACTCAAAAAACTGTCTAAAAGCAGTCTGACACTTAGGACTTCATGGTCACCAATTGCAGAGAAAATTAAACTTTCTTAGCTGCTCCTTCTCTGACAGTGTAACATGTCAACAATTCTGTATCATGGGCCATCATATTCAAATAACAATACCTACAAGTTGCTTTTTACCCTAATCAGTTAATCTATCACAAGTTAGCTATATATCAAAACTATGTAGGGATAACACGTGAAAAGAAGATGGAAAAATGACATCATATTATTGTTCCAGGACAAAAGATACTCAAAATATCCTGTTACTTAAGCCACCAATAAAATTATCTGGTGATTGCTCAGATCTTTTCTGTAGAGAATCAATTGATTTCATCAGTGGTCCCCGGCTATAATTCCTCATTTCAAACTGGACAAAGTAATGGTCTGGAAAAAAAAAGTGCAGTACCTGCAACCCCAATCTCCAGATTACTACTATATGTGACAGAGTCATAAATCTTTCCCACAGATTTCATAACAATTACAATTCAATTACTTATTATGATAGCCTCAGCTATCTTGTGGACAATACTTCATCTCGATATAAGATAAAAGTTTTTTATTTGTTAAATAAAATTTACTGTTAAAAAAAAAACACACTCTATCAGAACATTAGCTGGCACAGATGACATAAATATTCCAGCATTAAACATGAAGCTTTCCTTATTTCAGTGCAAGAAGGTAACCAATCAATGGCAAAGATCTTATGAGTCTAAAGATGTATAATTCATTTTTCAATGATTAGTTTGTCAACGCCACATGATATATGAATATACTTCCTTTAAATTGTCAAAAGGATATAGCACACCCCCAAAGACCTCATCAAGGCAGAAAATTCCCAACTATTGATTAAAGTCAGACATTCATTTTAATCTGAAGATGTACTTTGGGTACATCAATAGGTCAAGGAGACTATCAGCACAACCCAATAAAATTGAAATTCTGAGTCAGCATGTTAAGATGCCCTTGAGTAGCTCTTATTAACTTCTCCTAGGATGGCTTTTGAAAGAGGAAAAGACGATTATTATAAAGGTAGAATATTAGACTAAGATTGTGCTCCTTCAACAGCATCATCTTTCACATTTTGTTGAGACCAAGGCTTATTTGATTCATGGACCTAGATAGGTATTTTAAGTCAATTATGTCTGAATCCAAAAATCATTCATGTATAAATAATTTCACATTTTTAGTATGAAGTGGAGAAAACCTAGAAAACAACACCCAAATTAAAAAAGGATTTAGCTAAACCTACTGTCATCTCTTTAAAAAGAGGCTTAAAATTAATACAGAAAAATATTCAAAATTGCATTCCATTAAGTAGTTATCTAAATAAATTCCAAAGGGGTAGCCGTGTTAGTCTATTGTAGAAAGACAACAGAGTCCTGTGGCACTTTTAAAGACTAACAGATTTATTTATCGCATGAGCTTTCGTGGGAGAAAATCCCACTTCGTCAGACGCTTTGAAGATGGGAAAGTTACAGAATGGGAGGAAATTAAATGCAGGGGAGTGTATGACATAGGATCAGGTCAGGCTGTAACAGCAAATCAAAATAGGTGTTAGGAAGTGGGATTTTCTCCCACGAAAGCTCATGCGATAAATAAATCTGTTAGCCTTTAAAAGTGCCACAGGACTCTGTTGTCTTATCTAAATAAGGCATTTTGGAGTAAGTTAGTCTGGAAAAAGGAAAAACCTTTATATGGAAGGATTTTTCCATGATGGAATACTGTACCCATTTAAAGAAACAGATGTTTTAGACAATTGACTTTGGAAAGTATAGGACATTTGACCATGTATTTTTAGCTTAGAAGTGCTGTAGTTACTCCTTTTTATTGCTACTATTAATAATAAAATATTTTTACACTCCATTTTCAGCTTTTAGATGAGATGTTCTGTTTGCATATGAGCTTCTCTTTTTACTTTGGTCTCACTAACATGATGCATAACAGCCTCATGCATTTTTTGTTCCATGCAGTTCTTCATAAAAACTTCTTAATGTTTTGGGGGGGGGATGTTTTGTGTATGTTTTGGGGGTTTTTTTCCTAAAAGAAGAAAGAATTTATACATATTTCACCACCATCTTTTAAATAACTCATAAGTAAATGCGAGAATGTCAGTACTAACAACGAGAGTCCTGTGGCACCTTAAAGACTAACAAATCTCTTTGGGCATAAACTGTTGTGGGCTCAAGTACAGATGCATCTAATGAAATGGGTTGCAGGCCACAAAAGCTTATTCCCGAAGGAATTTGTTAGTCTTTAAAGTGTCACAGGACTCTCGGTGTTTTTGCTGTACACAGACTAACACGGCTACCCTCTGGAAAATGTCAGTACTGTTTCTCTTTAGGAAAACCAGCATTTATAATATTGCATATAAGTACCTGATTGGATCACTCGAACAGGAAAGACAATGACATTCAAAGAACACTACAAAAATAATTATCATCTATTATTTAGTTTTACAGCATACGTATAAAAGCTATGGCTATGTCTACACTTAAAAAGTTAAGTCAACTCTGTGAAGTCGATTTAACCAGGTCAACCTTGTTAAGTCAACTTAACAAGTTGACTTAACTTTTGGAGGGTGCGTCTACACTTGAAAATTAAGTCAACTTAAGCTTGCTACACTACAGTTTCCTTAAGTTGACTTAAGCAGCTGCTTAAGTCGACTTCAGGAAATTCAAAGTCGACTTTATAACACCTTGTGTAAAGTCGACTTTGAGGCTTAAGTCGACTATTTAAGTCGACTTAAGCCAGTGTAGACGTGGGGTAGCCCTAAGTCGACTTAGTCGACTTAGGGCTTCGGTCCCTTCTCACTGGGACCACTCAGGTCCCGGCAAGAAGGGACCGCGGGGCTCGCTTCCTTCTACCCAGGACCCATACTCCAGCTGCTCAGCAGCTGGAGCGCGGACTCTGGGGAAAAGGAAGCTCCACGCTCCGCACACTCCTTCCTAGCTGGGACCCTGCGGTCCCGACCAGGAGGGAGATCTGGAGACTGGCGCTCTAGCTGCCACCTGCTGAGCAGCTGGAGTGCGGGCTGGGACCCGCACTCTAGCTGCTTAGCAGTGGGCAGCTGGAGTGCGGATCCTGGAGTGAAGGGACGTTGGGGCTCCCTTCTTGCCGGGACCACTCAGATCCTGGCAAGAAGGAAGTCCCACGCTTCCTTCTCCCCGGGACCCGCACTCCAGCTGCTGGCTGCTCGGCAGCTGGAGCGCGGGTTTTGGGGAGAAGGGAGCCCCACGCTCCCTCTTAGCTGGGGCTGCACTCCAGGTTCTGGGAAGCTTGAAGGCTTCCTAGAAGCTGGAGTGCTGCCCCAGATAGGAGGGAGTGTGGGGTTCCCTCCTAGTCGGGACCGAGCGGTCCTGGCCAAGCGAGCCCCGGGCTCCCTCCTAGCCAGACCGAGTGGTCGCAGCCAGGAGGGAGCGTGGGAGACCCGCACTCCAACTGCCAAGCATCCGGCAGCTGGAGCGCAGGTCTTCCGCTCTCCCTCCTGGTTGGGACTGCAGGATTCCGGCTAGGAGGGAGTGTGGGGCTCCTTTCTCCCTGAGACCCCCACTTCAGCTGCCGAGCAGCCAGCATCTGGAGCGTGGGTCTCAGGGATAAGGAAGCTCGGGGCTTCCTTCTTGTCGGGACCTGAGTGGTTCCGGCGAGAAGGGAGCCCCACAATTCCTTCTCCCTGGGATCCCCGCTCCAGCTGCCCGCTGTTGAGCAGCTGGATCGTGGGTCCCAGCACGTGCTCCAGCTGCTCAGCAGCCATCAGCTGGAGCGTGGGTCTCCGGCTGGGACCACTCAGGTCCAGGGGAAGTTCTCCCCGGGACCCAAACGGTCCCAGCTTGAAGGGTTCCCTTCCACCCGGGACCTGCGAAGTCCCGAGCAGAAGGGAGCCGAGTGGTCTGGGGCAGAAGGGAGCTCCTCGCTCCCTTCTCCCATGGACCACTCAGGGGCGTGCTGCCCCAGGGAGAGCCAGCCCCATGTGAGGCTGGCTTTCCCTGGACTGAACAAATTGACTTAGAGAGTCCAGTGTAGACTCTCGAAGTCTACTTAGTAAGGTCCCCTTTAAGTTGACTTAGGAGTCCAGTGTGAACTCTCTAAGTTGACTTATTAAGGTCAACTTAAAGTTGACTTATTAAAGTTGAGTTTTTTAAGTCGACCTAAATTCCCCAGTGTAGACATAACCTAAGTGTGGACAAAGCTGTGGCTCCCTGCTGAGAAGGGAGCTGTGGTCCCGGCAGAAAGGACCCACAGGTCCCCTCTTGCCGGGAACTCTGCTCTCTTCTCCCCAGACTCCCGCGGGTCTGAGCAAGTAGGGAGCCGCCAGCGCTCTGCTAACAGGGGATCCCCAAGGTTCCCCTGTCAGCTGGAGCACTGCGGAAGGTAGATGCCTTCCCCCATGCTCCAGCTGATTGGAACTGGAGATTCCCCAGTCAGCGAAGCACCAGCGAAGGCAGCTGCCTTCCCTCACTCTCCAGCTGACAGCGCATCCCCAAGGTTCCCCTGTCAGCAGAGCGTGGGGAAGGCAGCTGCTGCGCTCCACCTGATAGAGGATCCCGAATGTTCCCCTGTCAGCAGGAGCACAGGAGAAGGCAGCAGCTGTACTCCAGCTGACAGGGGATCATCGAGGTTCCCCTGTCAGCAGAGTGCGGGAAAGGCAGCTGCCGTGCTCCAGCTGTTTGGGGAACCTCGGGGATCCCCTGTCGACTGGAGCTGGACAGCTGCCTTCCCTGCACTCCACTGACAGGGGAACCTCAGGGATCCCCTGTCAGTGGAGCTCCAGCAGCTCCCTTCTTGCCCAGACCCTGCAGGTCCAGGGAGAAGAGAGTGGGGCTCCCTTTTGGCCGGGACCATTCTGGTCCCAGAGAAAGGAGCCCAGCCTGCGGCACCCTTCTGGCTGGGACCCCCGTAGGTTCCAGGGAGATGGCAGCTGTGGTTGTCTTCTTGTCGGGAACCCAAGGCTTCCCAGCAAAAAGGGAGCACAGCTCCCTTCCATCAGGGAGTGGGGGATCCTGGGGAGAAGGGAGCCATGGCTCCCCTGTCCCTAGCCCTAGGTCAACTTAGAGAACTAAGTCAACCTAGGGTATCCCCACCAGGTTTAGGTAGACTTAACAGATCGACTTAGGTGTTAAGTCAACCTAAACAGTGGTATTTATTAAGTCGACTTAAGGAATACCCTTAAGTCGACCTAAACGATAGTATTTATTAAGTCTACTTAAGGAAGCCGCTTATGTCGACTTAATGAAAGCATAGTGTGGACATGGACTAAGTTAGGTCGACGTAAGCCTCCTTAAGTTGACCTAACTTTCAAGTGTAAACAGAGCCTTTGTTATTTTATTTGCATGGATTATACGACATATTGTTTCTAAATATATAAAATAAAGTCTGCATGTCTGAAAATGTATTTCTAATATGTGTGTTCCATTATTTATCCAGTTTGGATAATGCAGGCTAATGTGCACCAAAGTTTATAAGTGCATATAAAAAGAAAAAATACCAATTTACTTCCCCATCACATCATCCCTACTAATAACAAAGTCACATACTTATTATTGTGGTTAAGGAGGAAGAGGGATGAGACACAGTGGATGTGGTTTAACTAGGCCACAACTCTTTTAAATTTAATTAATCTGGGAAATATCCTGTCAATAACTCATAGAGTTATTCCTGTCAGATGGCTACAATCAATACCCATTGTTGAAACTCCACTGCCATCTCCTCATATAAAGATTAAGGGGGTGTGACAAACAGGTTGTCTCCCCTCTAGATCAGTTATAGAGGAAGAAGGAGGGAACTGGGACCTCTGGTTCACATGGGTTCCTGCCCCCCAGCAGCAGACCTGGATGGAGAGGTGATGCTGCTTCCCCCAGCCAGACTTTCACAGACAGCTGCCATACTGCACAGGGCAGTGTCCCAGATGGCTGGGGTGCTGCAGGGTGAGGGTGTGCTGGGTGTCCTAGGGTATGCTGGGCTGATCAAAGGGCTGGAATGAAGGCCAGATGAGCAAAGGCTGAAGGAACTGGGCATGTTTAGTTTGCAAAAGGAGAGATTAAGCGGGGGCATGGCAGTTTTCAAATACTTGAAAGGCTACACAGAAAAAAAAAGATGGAGAAAAGTTGTTCTCTCTTGCCCAGAGGGCAGGACAAGAGGTAACAGATTCAAACAACAGCATAGCAGATTTAGATTACATCTCAGGAAAAACTTCCTATCTGTAATAACATTAGGACAATGGAACAGACTGCCTAGGGAGGTTGTGAAAGTGTCTTCACTGCAGGTTTTCAAAAGGAGGCTGGATAAGTATCTGTTTTGGATGGTTTAAACAGAACAAACTGTGCATCTTGGCAGGGGGTTAGACAAGATGAGTTTGGTGGTCCCTTCTAACCTTATTGTTCTATGATTCTATGACCCCTGCCTCCCGTCTTCAAGTGTTCCTTCCTTCCAAATCACTCATAATGGAGGGAAATGGGGGAAATCCTCCATAAAGGGAAAACACCCCTTATGCCCCTGAGGATCAAGACAACAGTATCTACCTTTAATCTGTGGAGTTGATTTCTTTCTAGATTCAGCAATTTCTCCTTAAGCAGTTGATTCAATTTTTTTAGTCTTTAGAATAATACTCCATCAGAGCTATTCATAATGACACACTCCTAATTGAACAGGTGCATCCACTATAATAACAAAAGAACAGATGCTGTTCACAAGGCTTAAGTCAACCTACACAAAGCTGCCTCCACACTGGTCTTTTATTAAGTTGACTTAAGTGCTTCCATAAGCTGACTTAATAACAGCTTAAGCTGACTTAATAACACCACCTCTGAAGGTCGACTTAAGCCTTAAATGACTTCTTAAGTCGATTTAAAGCCAGTGTGGACAGCGAATAGTGCTAAGTCAACCTTATTAAGTTGACTTAAAGCCAGTGTGGACAGCTGTGTCTACTGTTAAGTCGACTTAACAAGGTCGACTTAAGTCGACTTAAAGTGGACCTTATTAAGTCGACTTAACAGAGTCGACTTAACTTTACAAGTGTAGACATAGCCCATGTGTGTGTGTGTGTGCGCGTGTGTGCACGTGCGTGCACACAAATGATAGAAAGAGAGAGAGATCAACCTTCTAATAGTTTGTTTCTTTAATCGGGGGTGTCAAACATGCAGTCTGTGAGCCGAATTTAGCCTGCAAATCTCTACCATCTGGCATGTGATGCCGCTCCCTAACACAGAGAGGCTATGTCTACACTTCGAAATGTAAGTCGACTTTAGCTAAGTTGACTTAACTAAGTCGACCTTAAGTCGACTTAGTTAAGTTGACTTAGTGAGTCTACACTTAAATTTTAAGTCAACTTTGGGGGGAACTTACAAAGTCGACCTAGAGCATCCACACTGGACACCTAGGTCAACTTCTAGGGGCTAGAGGGACCTAGGGTAGGTCCACGGGGGTAGTGGGGGCACCCCTTGCCCAGTGCCAGGGGGCTCAGCCTTTGCCCCATTGTACATAGGTACAATGGGGCAAAGGGGGACAGGGACCCTGGCAGGTCATAGGGGCAGGGATCTGCCTTGCCCTTTGGGGGGGTATGCCAGGCTTCCCTTGTGCCCCCCTGGCAGAGAGGGCATTGGTGCAGTCCTGGGGTAGCCCTAAGTCGACTTAGGGCTACCCCACATCTACATTGGCTTAAGTCGACACTAGGGAGTCGACTTAAGCCCTAAATCGAACTAAATCTAGGTTTAATAAAGTCAACTTAATTTTAATTAAGTCGACTTTATTTTCCTTAAGTCGACTTAAGGAAGTTGCTTAAGTCGACTTAAGGAAACTGTAGTATAGACGCAGGTTAAATTAAGTCGACTTAAGTCGACTTAATTTACAAGTGTAGACGCAGCCAGGGAAAGTGTGGTCTCACATACCCAGCGCCCTGCAATGCCACAAGAGTGTCAGGTCTCGCAACATCACAGAGCACTGAGTCTATGAGGCTGCGCTCTGCAAGACCACACTCTTTCCCTCACAGCGAGAGAAAGAGAGTGGTATCTTGCAGCACAATTTCACATACACAGCACTCCCCAATGCCATGAGAGTGCTGTAATATTTCTATTTATGGTATGTATGGCCCACTTGAAGTACATTTAAGTCCAGTCTGACCCGCCAAAGCAAATATGTTTGACACCCCTGCTTTAGATGTACAGAATCCATGGCTTAGTGTATAAATCAGGCCTCATTACACATTGTTATTGTCTCCTCACTCCAGTTTCAGGATAACATAGGTCCTTCTTTATGATCCTTGTATATGTCAAAAGAGTCTTTTTCCCTTGGTACCATGACTGTGGTATCAAAATTACCAGCCAAATACCATTAAACTGATGTAGAAACAAATATGAATCTTCATCCACCTTGAACAAAACTTTTTTTTTTAAAGCTTTTGATATTTCTGAAAACTTCACCTTAATTGTGCAGACTCAGGAGTTCCAGATAATGTTCCAAACTTTTGGATGTATATTTGAACTGAACCCACCCCTATATAGAAGCTGAAATGTTGAACTAATCCTAAAACAGGTTTTTTTAATGTTCAAATTATTTTTATGCTTTTAGTATCGAGTAGGGAGAGAGCACCTTTTATTGTGGAGTCCCAGACTCTGACTATGTAGATACCTACTCATAGTAGAATATACTAATTCAAAGGAAAATGATCTTAGGTTGTCAAGATCCAAGATACTTAATGAATGTTGAGGTCACAATTTGCCAATCATTATCTTTTGCCCTGGGGCACACTGAAAATGATTTGTTGCTAAGCACTTTATTTATTTTGGGGGGAGCAAATCCTTAATAAGCATTTGTAGACAAAATAAAAACAATAGAGATAGGTGTTCAGTGTAACATCTGTACACACATATGCCAGAAAGATTGGACTCTATTTCATCATTTCATTTAGACTAATAATGTTAACAAAGGAGATACAAGTAGAAAAAGAGAACATGGACCTCAGAGGGTACTTGCTCCCGGGACCTAACAGATTGAGAATTTTATACATATTTAGGTCAAGGTTGGATTATAAATTCAAAAACTTCTTAATAGTGTATTTCCCCATTGATTCCTTTCTTTCTGACTCCTACTGAGTGTGCATCTGTTCTTTTCCTAAGTAGAGAAAACGTGGAATGGATGCAAATATAATACAGTTTATTGATTAAATTCTTGGCTTGCATTTATCTGTTGCAAATTTCTACATCAAACAATCAAGTTAATGAAACACTAATCTTTAATTAATGGGTTTTTTAATATTTTTTTTTTAAATTCAAGACAGACCCTACTGTGACTACATTTATCTCAGATATATCCCTGTTTCATCTATTTGTTAGGCTTTGCACACAAACTCAGAGGATAATCAGGAGGAATATTTGTAATAAGCAGAACCACACCAAGCTGTCCTGCCCTGTTCTATGACAGGACAACTGTTTTTTTTTTAATCAGTTTACTTCCCTTTGATATGGGCCAGAATCTTCCTTTTTACCATTCTGACATTCCCTGTGCACACACAGCATTAATGGTATGGGTACACAGAATAGGTATGAAAAAAACCAGACTTTTTGCCTGTCAGTGCTTTATTCTGGGAGTTTGTTATGTGAGCCAATCTAAATGACTGCACTCCTAGAGGCTCTGCTATACCCATGCTTAAATATGGGTAAAAGAAACACAGTTTTCTTCCTTCTTGTTGCCTTAACAATTCTAATATCACGCTGGTTCTTCAGGTTTTCCAAAAGCATTAGGCACTGAGAGGATAAACCTGACGACCTCTCCACACAATGGCTATGTGTACACTGAGAAATTTAGGTCAACTTTACTAAGTCGACTTAGAGAGTCCACACAAGACTCTTAAGTTGACTTAAACCTGGCCTTATGAAGTGGACTTAGAGAGTCTAGACTAAACTCTCTAAGTTGATTAGTTAGGTCCAGGGGTAGGTGAGGCTCCTTTGGAGCTTCGGCTCCCCAGGCTAGGAGGGCTTGTCCTTGGAGACCCAGCCCCGCACGGGGCTGGCTCTCCTGGAGGCAGCAAGCCCTGGAGCGGTGTGGGGGAGAAGAGAGAGCGGAGCTCCCTTCTGGCCCAGACTGCTCAGCTCCCTTCGGGCCGGGACCACTCAGCTGTGCTCCCTTCTAGCTGATTCCCTTCTAGCTGGTCCAGGACGTGAGCAGTCCCAGGGAGAAGAGAGCTGGGACGAGCCGCTAGCAGGGGCTCCCTTTTTCCCCTGCCCTAAGTCGACTTAGTAACTATCTTTCATTAATCTTTTAAAAAAAAGCTAAAGACTTAAACCTGTAAAAGGACAATATTTGAGAGCCACAAGATTACACATGTAGCAGGTTTTTGAATGACAGGCCAGCTTTTCAAAACTGTGTGTATATACCTTTAGAAATCTAGCCTTACATCTCCCTAACTCTAGGTATTGCATAGCTGAAGGGAAGTATATTTGGCAAGGAAGCAATTTTAATTACATAATAATTGTGTATTTCAGTGAAGAGATTTTAGATATGTTTTTCTTCTGCAGAAAAATTGCTCATAGTTCTCTATGAATATTGATAAGGAAAATGGGATTTGCATCAAAGGGAAATGTAATTATTTGCCTAATAACAGAACCATTTTATTTAAGGCATTAGGTGTATGTCTAGTTGATGACAAGAAAATTTATTTAATGGTTACAACTGGAATCCCTACTCAACATGAATAGATTATCTGTAATGTTTCCTTTACAACTTAATTGTTACTAGTCACAGTTCACTGCCTGGTTGGTCCAAAGAATGATTCCATCTTCCATCGAGCTGGAGAACCTGCAATTCATACATCTGATCACATTTCACTAAGTGATGGCCCTTTTGCCACTCAGATGACAACTTGTGGCTTATGCAAACATTGTCCTGTGCCATCAAAGCCTCTTTTCACATTTCTGTTGAATGGCCCCTAAATGATTGATTCCCATTCTGTTGCAGTGATGTATAAAAAGGACATGAAACTAAATCCCAGAAAAATGCAGAAGGGGCTGTCAATACATTTTCTGGCTAATGATTATCAAGTATATGTCAATCAACAGTTCAATTTTTTAAAATTTGAATTCATACTATGCACACAATAAAAGACACTGTTCCAAGGATACTATACTTACAAAAAAGAGGGCTGTGAGTTAGGGTTATTTCCCTCCAGACTGAGCTCTACCATCTAAACAATTTCAATTCACAAGTTGTTCAGAACATTTGTGTGACACCATATGTCATTAAACATAAGAATAACTGAATGAATATTTTGGTCTGTCTATTTAAAAGATATATGAAGATGTTGCTTGTAGTCCTGAGGTTCACATTTTCTTATGAATTAGGTTGACCATGAAAAAAATAAAATACCGGTATGTGAGTTTCAATACAAATGATACTATACTTACCCATAACTTATAGGACCATTTCTTAATTACAATATTTTGAATGAATGTGGTGGACTATTTATTAAGAATGCAGTGATTAAAACTCTGCTAACATATACTATGGTGAATTAAATACAAATTATGTCATGTTTTTCTTATAAAAATTACAACTTTTTAAAATGTTAAAAAATTATTCACTTTTTTTATCAAAACTGTGACCAGATTATCTTTTCTTAAATGATTTCTTAATAAATGACTAATAATAATAGAAATATACCTCAGAATTAAGTCTTGAATTAAAGTAGGGTATGTCTACACTTGGAACTTAGGTCGACTTAAGGACGCTTAAGTTGAACTACAGAATGCTGCATCCACACCGGGCTTTCATTAAGTCAACTTAAGCGCTTCCTTAAGTCAACTTAATAACTCCCCCTCTTTAGGTCGACTTAATGCCTAAGTCAACCTTATTAAGTCAACTTAAAGGCGGTGTGGATGCCCTAAGTCGACCTAATGCCCTAGGTCGATCTAATTGGCCTCCAGACTGGGGAATGGGCTGGGGAGAAGGGAGCTGTGGCTTGGGGGAGTAGGGAGCTGCAGGACCCTTCTCTCGGGGAGCCATGGCTCCCTTTTCCCCAGCTGCGGCTCCCCCAAGCTGCAGCTCTCTGTCACCCTAGAACCTGCCAGGGTGGACACAGGCAGTTGACTTAAGTTTCTAGTGTAGACCCTCTAAGTCAACTCAACAAGGTAGATTTTAAGTCGACTTAAGTCAACCTTGTTAAGTCGACATAACCGAGTCGACTTAGCTTTTCAAGTGTTGACATACCCTGAATGAGTTAGTCACTGAAGTACAATTCTAACTTTAAGTGCATGAGTAATTCTATTCAGGTCTGTGGAACAGTTCATGTCCATGGGACTGTTCATGTGTTTACAATCAAGCATGTGCTTAATTTCTTTGCATTCCAGGGCCCTGAAGCCTGTATTTCACCAAAAACACGTTCAAAACTAGTATAAAAATTACAAAAATGTGTACTTGATAAAAACACATTATGAGGGATGTGGGTTCATTTTTATGCAACAGATCTAAATTCAAAGTATCAAGTTTCCTGATAAAACAAAGACTGAGTTCACTATATTTGGAGAAAGAATATTTTGTGTGGTTTTGATCTGTCCCCCTGAGGTCAATACATGGAGTGTCATTTAATCTTTGGAGGGAGGTATCTCACCACCCAAATGGTAAGAGGATCAGCATTCCAATCAAGTGTCATGGCATTGGAAAGATGACTTCAGAAATTCTTCAGGGAAACTGAGAAGCAGAGGTTAAGCATCTTTGGAGCACAGAGTTTGTTCAGAAGAGGTTCCTACAAGCTTATGATCACTGGGTAACAAAAGGACAGGGGAGGTTTTCTGGAAAGGTTTTCTGAGATGGTCCTGTGCTAATACTTCCTTTTCTTCCTTCTTAACTACTCAAGGTAAGGCAGAAACAGGTGGAAAACAGTTATCTCTTAGGATTGCCATAGAATATGCTTAGGGTGATTTGAGAAACTGCAGTAATCCTGCTCATAATACTAGATTCTGTTAAGGATGAGCCTAATAAGGGATCCTGTAACTGTGTGTTAATTATCAGATAAATCTTCAAAAAACACCCTCTAAAATTGTGCCTTCTGATTCTATTACTCATCTGCATTGGAGAGTACATTAAAGTAATAGAATGTTGACTACATTATCTGCTTTCAGATGAGTCAATGAATTACATAGTTTGAGAAATAATATTTATCCTAGGAGTCCAGTTTAATGGCATCTCCTGTACACTGGACACAACATTAGAGGCTAGCATAAAGCTTTTAGAAATGGAGCCTTAAAAACCAAGATATGCATGCTTATAAAACATGGTATTATAACATAGTTATATGCATACACATAGTTATAAAAACTTCAATTCACTATCAAGGGCTAAATCCTGCCATCAGATAGCTGGAATGGGTGTGGGGAACTGTATCTTTGAGAGGCTCTGGCAAGAGCTGGTTGGAACAGATTGTTATGTTATACAGAGGCTCATGATAGGCAATGCTGATCAGTTAGAATTGAGCCAATGGGAACAGCATATGCCTCCCAAGGATGGAATTTTGCCTTAAAAGTAGATGAGCTATGGCACATTGGGACAGATGCTGATGTCAGTTACAACAATTTAAATTAATATTGATGTTAATGAAGTTACACTGGGATTTCTACCAATGGAAGTGAGATCAGAATCTGATCTATCTTATCCATTCTAACAAACATCCATATTAGGCTTGACATTAGAGCAGTTTTTCAGTAGTGACTTCAACAGAGTTATGGTGATATTGAATTGCTGTAATGCGATCTGAGCTCAGACTCAGAATACTTGTTACTGTACATCGTAAAGCTTAAGTACTGTTTGTCCTTAATAATCATTCATAATATGATACCTTACAGTTATCACATCAAGCATCAGAACAGTATATATTATTATCAAATAGTGGAGGCAGTCCAGTATAGCACAATGGTGGTTATATCAATTAAATAATTTCATAATATAAACAGGTTTAATTAATTATGAAATCATATTGTTAAATACTGTATATCTTTTACACATGCCTAGTTCCAATTCTACATCAAGAATGGTGGTCTTTTATGCTACTGTCAAATAATGTGCCACATGATAGCTTCTGAAAATCATTTGTGCTTGGTGTGTTCCTTGTGTGGTAATTCAGTATTTGCATTTGAGATACATCACGATCTTAACTTTTACGCTATTGCTTATATCTCTTAAATAAATAATTGGTATAACAGATTAGCCACACTCAGGACCTAACTTCACTAACAGTGGCAAATTAACTGCCACCAGATCGATCTTCCCAATTGACTGATCAGGTCTGTGAAGAACTGCACAGCCAATCAGGAAGTCAATCTCTGAAGACCAGCTTGGTAAGTAGAGTAGTGCTGAGTCAAAAGGGAGGACATTTCCCTGTGGTAAGTAGGCTATAAGCAGTCGAAAGGAGATACACAAGGCATTTAAAGTACTTTGCATATTTCCCTTCAATTGCCACCAAAATCCTGCTGCCATGTAGATCTGCCTTCAGGCTTGGTCTACATCTTAAACATAGGTAGACATAGCTATATTGCTCAAAGGAATGAAAAGTTCACCATCACCATCACCCTCTCTAGGGCTATGTCTATACTGGGGAATTAAGGTCAACTTAAAAAATTCGACTTTAATAAGTTGACTATAAGTCGACCTTATTAAGCTGACTTAACAAAAGTTGACTTAACTTTTCAAGTGTAGACATGGCCCCTTTTCAACCTTATTAAGTCGACTTAACGTTTTAAGTCGACTTAATAAGCACCACCAAGGTGCTAATCCCCATCTCCACTGGCTTAAATTGACTTAATAAAGTTGATTTAAGCACACGTTTGAATTAAAACGAGGTGTTATTAATTTGAACTAACTTTTCCTTAATTCGACTTAAGGAAAGCCCAGTGTAGACACGGAGTATTTTAAGTTGACTTAAGCCTCCTTAAGTTGACTTAATTTGTAAGTGTAGATGCACCATAGAGCTATGTCTACACTTACAAATGCTAGTTCGAATTAGTTAATTTGAACTAACTAATTCGAACTAATTTTAGTTAATTTGAATTAAGTTAATTCGAACTAGCATGGCCCCACTGGAATTTTAATTCAAACTAGCCATGGCCATGCAGGGCACTTGCTTAGTTCGAATTTGGAAGTTTCAGGAAGGTCAATATGCCAATTAGTTTGAACTAATCATTAGTTTGAACTAACTAGTTCGAATTAACCGTTAGTTCGAACTAAATACTCAAATTTATTAGTTAGAACTAAGAAAGCTCTTAATTCGAACTAATGAAAGCCTAGTGTGAACAAGGCTTAAATTAATTCGAATTAAGTTTCCTTAATTCAAACTAACTGGCAAGTGTAGACATAGCCTAGGAGACATAGTTAAACTGACTTAAGCACTGGAAGAATTCTTCCATCAACCTAACTAACTCTTCTTGTGCAGGTGGATTTATAACAGTGATGGGAAAAACCCTTTCATTTCTGTAGTAAGTGTCTGCATTACAGCTATGCTGCTGTAACACTATTAATGTAGCCATGTCCTACCACAATAGTTCTCAACCAGGAGTACATGTAACCTTGGGGGTATGCAGAGCTCCTGCTGTGGTTACATCAACTTAGCTAGATATTTGTGTAATTTTACAACAGTTACATAAAATACACTAGCAAAGTCAATACAAACTAAGATTTCCTACAAGCAATGACTTGTTTTTAACTGCTCTTTATACTATACATTGTAAAGTAAGTACAATATTTATATTTCACTTCATTTATTTTATAATTATACAGTAAAATGAAAAAAGTAAGCAATTTTTAGTAATAGCATGCTGTGACACTTTTGTATATTTATGTCTTAAAAGTAAATAGTTTTTAAGTGAGGTAAAATTTGGGGGTACACAAGACTAATCAGACTCCTTAAGGGGGTACACTAATCTGGAAAGGTTAGAGCCACTAGTCTAAGGCACTGAAGGAAATAATGGTTTAAATGCAGTTCCTCATTAGGTGTATAGGATGGCAGTTCATTCTTTGAACTTAACTTGGTGATTCAGTCACAAGCTATAATACGATATATATTTTACCTTTAATTTAAGTACATAAGGCCCACAGACTTTTGTTTCTCTTGTTACAAGATAAATTCTGTATAATCTTGACATTGTTACTTGACTCCTAAGTTATCTTCATACAGACCTCCTGCTTCAATGAATAAGTGATATTGATTCTTATTTTGAATCAGTGAGATGTTGATTTCCAGCTGAGGAATTAAATTCCAAAAGTAACTGAAACTTCATCCTTGGGATGGATGTTTGTTATGTGATTGCAAAATTAGGTTTGGTTTTATGTTTGTTTTTTGTTCTAGATATCTGTTCCATTTAAAACTCAGGGCTTGTCTACAGGATGTGTTAGTCTGCGCTAGAGGGTGTATATTCTAGTGTGCCGTGTACTGACTGGTATGGGTGAGGCTCTGCTGATGTGCACTAAAAATTCCCTAGCTGGTGTTAATGCAGTCAGCTTTCAAACAGAGTTTTGTTAATGCACACTAGGAAACTTTCAGTGTACAGCAACAGGGCCAGTAAGCGTCTGGCATTCTAGAGCACACTAGAATCTACACTCTCTACTGCAGTCTAACACACCACGCCAACAATTCCTTGGTTGTGTGCAGAAAAATCCAAATGACATACAGTAGGTGAGGGTAAGAATCTACTTGTGAAGGGCTTGGAAACAGAGCAGGGGTATGCTGGTAGTTTCTATTGCTGTTCCTTGACAGTTGGTGCCCAGTTCCCTTTGTCCTTCCACCCATCAACAGCTGGCAAATTCCACCATTCCACCATGTTCTGCTTCTGTGCCTCACACCTACCCTGTCAGCTGGCATATGTGCTCCAGCTCTTCCCCTAAGCCAGATGTCTTTTTTTTTTTTTTGTCAGTGTTAGCATGCATGTTGCATCAGCTATATGTACCTATTAAGCGGGAAAATTAAAAAAGATTGTTTATTCTTCTAAAAACTATGTTAAATCCAGTCAATTCTTTCAGAAATCTTCTGTGAGGTAAAGCATGGAAAAAGTTAACAAAATAAAACATTTAATGATATTTTTTGTTAGTAATTCATTAATTGAAATAGCATCCTATGAATATGGGGGTACAAGACTGTAAGTTTTTTGGGGGTGTTTTTAATTGCAGTTTCACAGATGTCATACAAGCACTATATTTAACATGGCTTTGCTTGAAAAGCTGATCTTACATAAATCTTGGAAAGATGCTTGACCCTGAAGCTTCTTTTTCCTCACACATTTCCCTTGTCTGGAAATCTGCCTATCACCACCTTTGGAACATTGCATCAGCTCATTTTTGATCCAGCCTTATTGAAATCCTTATCCACATCTTCATCAGTTTTACTTCTCTAATTATGTCTTAAATAGTTCTCCTCAATCCTTATTGTGCAATCTTTAAGGGGTCTAAAATGCTGGTGCCAGATTACAGTCTCTCTTTAGGTAGTGTGTGGGGCAATTCTCTCGTATTGTCCACCTGTTTCCTATCCCTCTGGTCACCTAATTCAAATTTGATGAGCTCCTCCCACCCCTCAGGATACTCTCTGGCTTTGCTCTATTGCACTTCTCTGCCCTAATCTTTCCCTAGTGTACTGTCCATTTACCAAAGGTACCTTTCTGGGTCTCCACCTTCCTATGAGAATCCTTCAGTTGGTGTTCTCATGTTCCCTCCCCCTCTCCCCCATATGCAAAGTTTACAAAATTTGACTTTTTTTTGTTTGGATTAGTTCATTTCTGTAAAATGTTTGTGCTTCATAGCACTTTCTGGTTTAGGTTGCTACCATTATTATTTTATTAGTATTTATTCTGTGTATCACTGTTGAGGCTAGATGCCCTAGTCATGAACCAGAAGCCCATTTACTAAGAATTGTATAAAAACATAGAACAAACAGATAGTTCTTGTACCAGAAAGCCTACAATTGAAGCATAAGACTACAGACTACAGATGGATTAAAGCATGTTATGGGGGAGTACAAGGAAACAATGTGACAATATTAGGCAACATGGTAGGCTGTGGAAAACATCTGAGAAAAAGTTCAAAACACTTCCAGAAAGATTTTATTCAAAGTATGACCACCCTGTCTGAAAGAAAAAATATGAGATCTTTTACAGGAAAATTATCTTAAGCATTTCTATTGGCATTGTGTGTATTAGTGGATTCATTTGAGCACATTCCATTGTCCAAATCTTTGCCTGATATAGTAAATACTGTTAAAATATATTTTCCCAGGTTTTTCACTTTTGGCAGTTGAGTGCTGCAGTGTATTCTTAACAGCCAAATACCTATCACAGTATGCAGCCCAACATTATAGGAATTTGTGCTGGGCAGATGTATGAGGAATGGAGCCAGTAAAGAATTTTATTTCTTCAGACAATAGCCACTGTATAGATCAGAAGAGATCTGTGTAAGCTCAAAAGCTTGTCTGTCTCACCAACAGAAGTTGGTCCAATAAAAGATATTACCTCAGTCACCTTGTCTCTCTAATATCCTGGGACTGTGACAGTTACATCAACACTGCATACCACTACGCAGAAGCTATTTCAGCCTTCTTTGACAGGGTTACAGGTCTACTAGATGGGGGGAAGCAGTAGACATGATGTAGCTTGATTTTAATAAGGCTTTTCACATAGTCCCACATAACATTCACAAAAGTGAACTAGGGAAATGTGGTCTAGTTAAAGTTAATAGAAAATGCACCATTTGGTTGAAATGTACCATTGGTTGAAATGTACCATTGGTTGAAAGACCATAGTAAAAGAGCAGTTATCAAGGATTCGCTCTCAAACTGGGAAGGCATATCTAGTGGAGCACTACAGGAAACAATCCTGGGTGTGGTTTTATTAATGACTTGAATAATGGAATGGAGGATATTCATACAAAATGTGCATACAACTCAGAGCTGAGGGAAGTTTGAAGCACTTTGGTGGACAGGATTAGAATTCAAAAAGACCTTGACAAATTGAAGACTTGGTTTGATTTTAAAAATATGAAATTCAATAAAGACAAGTGCAAAGTACTTCACTTAAGTAGGAAAAATCAAGGGCACAACTACAAAATGGGAACTAACTGGCTAACTTGGGAGTTGGCAACCCAAAACATAAGAAGAGCCATTTAAAAAAATTATTTCAATAACCAAGTGTTTTGAGATCCACAATGAGTGTAGCCTCCTGGTTAGGGGAGCTGAGCCAGGGCACCTGCTGCAGTGTCCCCTGGCAGGGGGAAGGAGCCCAGAGCCAGGAACAGGCCCCGAACAAGGTCCCCTGGTGGCAGTGGGGAGCCCAGACCCTGACGTGGGCCACCCACAGGATTCCCCAGTGGTGGTGGGAGTCAGGAGCCTGTCACAAACCACCTGCAGGGTCCCCAGTGACAGGGTTTGGGGAGTTAGCCAAAGAGCCGCATGAGGTTCTGGAACCACAGATTGAAAACTCCTGGGTTAACTGAAAAGAATTTGTGGGTTATAGAAAATCACAATTGAATGTGAGTCAAACAGTGTGATGCACATGTGAAAGAGGCTAGTATTATTCTGGGGTGTATTAACAGGTATATGAAAGACATGGCAGGTAATTGTCCCACTTTACTTAGAAGTGGTAAACCCTCAGTTGGAGTACTGAGTCCAGCTCTGGGTGCCACACATTAGAAAAAATATGGACAAGAAAATTGATAATAGGCTTAGAAAAACTGACCTAGAAGAAAAAGTTAAGGGAAAAAAAAACATAAAAAAACAAACAAACCTGGGAATAGTTAGTCTTGAGGAAAGAGGAGTAGGGGATCTGATAACAGTCTTCAAAAAAGTTAAGGGCTGTTATAAACAGAACTCTAATCAATTGTTCTATGTCCTCTGGAAGTAGGGCAACAAGTAATGGGTTTAATCTGCAGCAAGGGAGATTTAGATTATATATTAGAATTTTTTTTCTAAGAATAAAAGTAATTAAGATCTGAAATAGGCTTCTGAGTCAGGCTGTGTAATTCCCATCATTGGAGATTTTTAAGAACTGGTTTGACAAACACCTATTAGAGATGGTCTATGGTTTCTTCCTCTTGCCTCAGTGCAAGAGTCTGGACCTGTTGACTCTTCAAGCTCCCTTTCAGTTCTACATTTCTATGATTCAATCCCTCTCAAGCAGCTCCTATTTCTTATTTAAATTCCTTACATTGTAAATAGTTCAAAGTCAGGAAATATGTCTACTTCCATGTTAATATAGCACCTAGCTCAAAACAGTTCCTGATTCTTCCTGGAAACATAGAACTAACAAATTATAATTATTTTTATTAAGTAATAATAATCATAATAGTAATACTATCATTGTAGCTGTCATTGCTTTTATTTTTTGCCATATTGTTTCAGGTGACATACATTTTCTTCTCTCCATTTTGAACAGAAAACTATCCCATTATAAACTGATGAATGAAACAATTCAGGAAAAAAATGTTACATGTGTCCATCAAAGCATTTTCCTTCTGTAGCCAAATTTTAGCTTTAAATATTATCAGTTTTGTTCTTCTTATTAATTTGTTAAGCACCTATTTCTTTCCTCTTGTTTAATTAATAAAAATGCTAAAGATCTTGGTTAAAATAAAGCAGAGATGTCTAAAGATACAAAAACAAAGAAAAATCCTAATCCAGTTATTCTGCCATTTAAATATCTGTGCACATTTAGTTACTTTAGAACAAATTGATTAAATATGCTCTTTAGATTTCCTGGTGACAATACAAAGGAGCATAGTAGATAAAGATTCTTTACTAATCAGACAAGTGCCATTATAAAAAAGTCTCCACATCAAAAGGACCGGAGAAGTAATTGTTATTTTTTCATTTCCAGCACAGTTGAATGAGCACAGACCTTCTTTTATCTTGCTGGAAGCCTTCAGAGTCATTCTGGTTCAGACATAGTGTTTAAGATCAGTGTTAAATGGCCATATGTCTACACCATGCTTTGATAATTGGCAAGCATCTGATTCTACTTCTCATGTATTTCCATGAAGCTCATTTCCATTAAATCTGTATGTGGTCAAATACAACAAGCCTTTCCATTGTCAAACCACAGTAGAGCTCTAAAATATTGTGCTGTGGTTTATTGGGTTTATATATTTTTGAATGAACATCTTTCTAAACTGTTCAGTTGGCAATGGATTGATTAATACCATTAGAAATAATCTACTAGGCAGCTGACAAGACAGAAAAGACTTCAAAATTGTGAAGGACTGCAGAAATAAACACTAATTTAGATTATATATAAACTTTTCAAACAAATCACTATTCCCCAAGGGGAAAAAAGGACAGTTGTGCAGACTTGGTAGTGAACATACTATTCATACTGCTTAAAAGAATACATATGTGTCAATCTATACTCCTAGCTTCATAGATTTATTGAATTCTGATCCAAATTGGATAAGAAAATAATTAAACCTCATTTATGCCATGTTTAGATAATAAGTATATTATTTAATGTGGTCTTACTTGCAGCTCTTCCTTATACTCCATAAGTCTATCTGCCACCAATGGAGAAGGTGGGGTGAAGATAATGATGGCTTATTCATGAAATGGAGAAGTGAAGCTTAATCCTGCAGATGGAAATACTGAGAAAGGCTTCTGTTTAGGTCAGTGAAACTATTCACATAAGTAAACAAGGAGTTCTGTGGCACTTTTAAAGACTAACAAATTTATTTATTGCATGAACTTTCATGGGAGAAATCCCACTTTGGGACCTTATTAAAGTCGACTTAAAGTAGACTAAGTTGCCTTAGCTTTAAGTCGACTTAGTTCACTTTGTTAAGTTGACCTAACCACCCTTAAGTCGACTTAATACAGTCGACTTAAGGGTTACTCCATGTCTACACCACCCTTAAATCAACTTAAAGAGTCGACATAAGGCATAAATCGACCTAATGAGTGGTAGTTATAAAGTCGACTTAAGCTTTCATTAAGTCAACTTAAGGAATTTCTTAAGTCAAATTAATGAAAGCTTAGTGTGGACGTGGCTTAATTTAAGTCGACTTAAGCCTTCTTAAGTTGACTTAAATTGCCAGTGTAGACGTAGCCCTTGTTTGTTTGGCTGATCTTGTCTAACATGGCTACCCCTTTGGAACTTATTCACACAAGTATTGACTATTCATATGAGTTGCAGAATCAGACCTTAACTGAGTACAGAAGTGTAAAAAAGTGCTGCCATAGGAGGATAATCTGAAGATTCAAAACAGAGAATTACATTGCTAAAAAATGTGCCATAAAAAGTTAGGATTGATGCTGTAAAAAATTAAAATCTAAGGCAAATAAAAAGAAATTAAATAGATACATGCAAGTGTCCATATAATTATATAAACTTTTGGATTGTATAAATATATGCCCCCCATGAAAACAGGGGAAAAAAACCCATAACCTCAAAATCTAAGATAGAATTATGCAAAGGAAAAGAGAAGAAAAATATTTGGCTAATGATATGAATTTCTGGATCCTGTGGTATTGAGTAAAAGGCTCACAAATAAGATTTCTGTTAATTCACATATCCATTGGGAATGAAGAATTGTGAGAATGATCTTCTGATATTTTTGCACTTCTAATTCTAAATCTATCTAGAACTAGAAATTTTTTTTTAAAAAAGATAAAATAAAAAAAATTGAACTCCAAACTTCATAAAAATTTCGGTTTAAGCTTTCAGTGATAGTTTAGGTCACTTTCTATTTTATCCAAACTGGTTCAGCTGCCACATTTGGTCATTATCATCAGCAAGTTTGTGGCTGACATAGTCAATATGGTTATGTTCTATGTTCTATGGTTCTGTTGTTACATTTCAGTTCTTGTGCTTTATGGCTTTACTGTATTTTAAGATTGATAGCCATTGCTTTATCGTTTGAGTGCTACAAGAAAACACCTCAAGAAAAATTGCTGAAAGGGTCATATCCATAGCACCTCTTTTGTCATGCTGCACTGCCCTCCACGGTAAAGTCTCCCAAACTAACTCTAGCCTCTTTAGCAGCAATCTTCCTTTGTCTTTCCCTGAGAGACGAATGATGAGATGGGAAAATGAAGTTATGGCTAGTGTATTTTTGAAGTATTTTGAAGCGTTTTGTGGTATGTTTACTTGTTGGGATTTGCCAAAGAAGTAGAATGAGGAGGGTTAGACAAGATCTCACATTGTATTAATTACATACTAAGCACAAAAAGCTTGATTCATAAATTGACTTAGATGCCTGAAGTGGTAGCTGAGTATCTAAAACCAATATTTAGGCACCACTGACATTCACAAAACCCCTGCTCAGCTGTTAGTCAACCCTGGAGTGCTTACTTTTCCTCTGTCAAAATCCCTGAGGCACCTTTACTTCAGCAGGTGAGCATGTGCACAGCTGCCTAAAGATCTGATACTGCCAAACAGTCAGCCTATGCTCCATCAACATCCTCAAACTAGCAACTCCTCCACCTGTATTTCCTCTCGAAGTAGCTCCACTGTGTACAAATAATTCAACATTCATTGGGGCAGAAGAGAGAGAAGAACTAGTTTATTGGTTTGGGCATTCACCTGAGAGATGAGTGATCAAACTTCACATCACTTCTCCACATCGGGCAGGGGAGAAATTGAACTCGTGTTTCCCACATCAAACTAAAGTGGCCTAACAACTAGACAAAAGGTTATAAGGCAGTCAGCTTGACAAGATAGTCAGGATAATCAAAATCATGGTTTCCTCACTGCCTTCTCTTGTCAATTTTACTTTCTGCCTGTTTCACTTGCCAGTAAGGAAGCTGGTACGCCAAAAAAATCCATTTTAAAACTCCCAATTTCTTCAAATTTTTTGGAAACTCCTTCCCCCAATCAATCAATCAATCAATCAATCAATCAATCAATCAATCAATCAATCAATCAAT
>ML686006.1:5913270-5944653 GCA_007922175.1 Pelusios castaneus | reverse complement strand
AATCAATCAATCAATCAATCAATCAATCAATCAATCAATCAATCAATTTGGCTTTTTCCATTTGATTCAGGATGATTTTTTCCCCTGATAAACATGAACATTCCCATGGGAAGAGACTTTTCTGGCTATCTCTAGTAATCGAAATTCACACTGACTTCCAAACTAAATCAAAAGTTATACGTGGTGGAGGGAGGGGAGAATTGCCTGGTAATGAAGCTTTAATTCACTGCTTTCAAAACATCACTGAAATCATAACTATTCAAAGGCTAAACTAAATAGAAATATTTTCACAAGTGAATAAAAGAATCCCTATATATAAGGCTCTGATCCCTTGCATTAGAAATATCACTAATGATATCAGCAGTCAACAGACAGCTGATTCAAATATCCTTTTAACTTTTATTTTTATGTAGGGGAAGGAGAAGAGGCTAGCTTAGAACACTTCCAAATAAATGGAAGAGCTCCAGAAAAAAGTGCTGTCACTCAATCTTATTTCAGATCAGATTTCTCTGCATCTGAGGGAGTAATGATTGTCTCAATTTTTGTTAGAAGTTAGCATTAGCTTTTAAAACAACAACTGTAATATTTGTTTTTTCTCTTTTGGGATCTAACAAACAACATTTTAATTTTCACCAAAACCTTTTGCTGATCACCTTTAACCCCACCTTATTCCACTTAGCAGAGTGAAAACTGAAACCTGGTTAGATCTTCTAAGCATTCCAATAGAAGTAATTTGCAACTATCAAATCACTCATCCTCTCCCTAGTATACTCTTCTGACTAGAAATAAACCATTGATTTATTCTGCTCAACATCCAGAGAAGATGTAGTAATGTGAACAATGAATAGTAAAAAAGGAATAGTTATTCAGATCAAAGCTTTTATAAAAAAAGAATTAGAATTTGGTCTGTGAATTACGTGCTTGTGAAGTCTACTAATTTACAGCTCTGGACACTGATTCATCCTCCCTTTATCTACAGAACAGATCAATTCAGTACAAATGTCTTTTATGCTGCTTCACCAGTACCCTTCTATCCTGACCTGCTGAAACATTTTCCAGGGGTACCCATGTATACTTGCCTTCACTGTTCATACTTATTCAGCTTTTGGTTTCTCTCCAGTGAGTTTGCTTAACAAAGATGGCAATCAATGCTAGGTGTAATAGTTGTTCATATGATGTTATTGTCCACAAGGAACTGGACTGAAATAATAAAACTCATTTCACACAGATCATCAAAAAAGTCCTTATATGTCAGAAAGTGCAGGTCAATCTCTGCCTGGGCAGGAGAAAATCAGCAAGCTTTTATTTTCACCTTCCTCCTAACTAATTTTATGTAGTCAGTTTTCCCTTTGTGGCTTTTGAGCAAAGCACTCAGAATATGCTTACTCTCAAATCTTCATCTCTGACATGGCCTTACCCTTTGCACTACAATTATTTGAACAAAAGCATTTTCGGTTGATGTCATACAGCTATATGCACTTTCTCACATGTCTGGCTGTAGATAAACATTTTGGCTATGTCTACACTACAAAAAGTTTGGTCGACTTAAAGTCGACCTTATTAGGTCGACTTACCAAAGTGCTTCCCCTGAATGAGGACTTAGTAAGTCAACCTAACTGCCCTTAGCTCGACCTAATAAAGTTGACTTAAGAATCCACACTGTGTTTAGGTTGACCTAAGGAGTTGACCTAAGGGTTAGGTCGACCTAACCAGCAGTTCTTATTAAGTTGACCTAACTTTCGTTAAGTCGACTTAAGGAATTTCTTAAGTCGATTCAATGTAAGCCAGGTGCGGACAGGGACTAAGTTAGGTCAACTTAAGCCTCCTTAAGTCGACCTAACTTGCCAGTGTAGACATAGCCTTTGATACTAGGACAGAAATTATCCTTCACTAATGACTAAAAAAAAATTAAAAAAATGTTCAAATGTTCAAAATGTTTTTATGAATAAGGAAATAGTTTAGATTTTCCTTATTTAACCAACCTGATCACCTGCACCAATAATTCAGGTCAGAGTTCTACAGCCTCTGGTGAGTTTCCAGGTAAAGAGAAAGGGACAATAGGACAATAATTGGAGAGACCTATGGGTCAAAGGACACCATTTTAAACCCTTTGAGGTTTGGACACAAAGATCCCTACAGTATCTTTCATTATTAATTTGTGCCTTGAACTTCTGTATTTGTCCAGTGAACACTGGTGTAAAAATGTGTGATACACAAAGCATACTAGCATATTTTGAATGTAAACTAATCTGTGAGGCCTGTACATACGAATACAGGCTAGTGAACACACTCATCTGTAAAGATCATGATGAATGAGAAATTTCTTACATGATACTTTTCTGCTAGCAGTTTCTGAATTCATTAGTCATGGAATTCGGAAGCAGCCCGGTGTTGTTGCTGGAACCTTCAGCACTGAGCTCTGCCTTTCAAATCAGACCACCAGAAGAGTTCTTCCAGCTGTAGAAACACTCCAGTAATTGATTATTAACTTTCAGACAATATATGTCTCAGTCTTCCTTTACAGAAAATGTTTAATTTATATTCTTGTTATTTACAAGACTACCAGGGTGGGTTGAATTTGGAGAGAAGCTGCTAATAGAAAGAAAATTCTGAGGTCAGAGATTTTTCATTCTGTTGCACAACTTCTGTCCTCTTTCATTACTTATGGGAAATAGTGAGCAGTGAATCCCAGAAATGGGAAGGAAAGGATAAGCAGACTTTAATTATAATCGAATAATAATAAGGAATGAAAATTCCCCCTACAAAGCAAGAACTTTATAAACTAGTAGCTACATGGGATCCAGTTCAGCAACATCTTCCTACCAAAGGATGCCTTCATAGAGGAACGGAAAATTACTTTGCAAATATTTCTCAGATGAGGCTCATACACTTGTCCCTCACTGCCTCTAGAAAATAATTTGCCAGATGCCTAAGCATGCTAACTGGTGCAGGATTTTTACATCTTGTCTGCAGCAACCTTGAGGCCCTAAGGCCTTGGCATTTTAGGTAGAATGAAAGGAATGGAGTACAACTGGCATATTTACATCATATGCTTGAGATACATTCTTAGAGCTCTAGTAACACCTTTTTAAGCAATGACATTCCAAAGGTTACAATAAAATGATGAAAGGACTATTTCCCAGGAACTGTAGAAAGAATTAACCTTGAAGAGAGAGATTTATGGAGTTCTAAAAACAATCTTTTCTTTATGGCAATAGAAGCATATTCCTCTATGGACATAGGAATTTATTCCAAAACTTGCATTTTTGGAGGTAATAGCAACTGGAAACAACAGCCAAGGCTTGTCTAATTTTAGATTAAGCTGTACTTGATCCTCAAATGGAAGAACCAACGTGCCTGGCTACAATATGTTGCTGTAGGTGGTGCCCATATTTCTATGGTGTTTGATTATAGGGCTCCAATCAAGCCGCTTGAAGACTCTCTTGTATTATTGTATTTGTATCACCATAGTATCTAGAGGTCAGGTCCCATTATGCTGGGTACTGCATAAAGTGGGAACCCCTGCTGCAAAAGAGTTTTCTGTTTTTCCACACACCAGAAACCTAATTCTGACAGATCAATCAATGGAATAATCTGGTTGAGTTCTGTCTGGATACGAAACGATATCAAAGGTTAATGGAGCATCTATACTCACCTCTGATTACTCCTTTGTTTTGGAAATCATAAAAACATCATGTTTCAACCATAAGCCAACTCCTAATGGGCAATAGAAGGACACTTCCTTTGTAAGCATCGGTAATTGCCCAATAGTTGTTTCTTACACCTTACAATGATGCAGCTGGTTCTGACCAGAATCACAGACAGGAAACTGGTCCATATAGACTACTTATTTTATCCCCTATTGTCATCTTTGTGGGGTTTGTCCCTTTTTTAGGACACACTTATAGAGGTATCAAGATGAGCTGACAGGATGTGTACTGTGATATTTTAGAAATGTGTCAACCATTTATGTTTGCTTCCATAGTGAGTATGCAACGGTCTAGAATGAAAACTGTTGTCACAGGGCAAAACTTCTTCCAAGCTTCTAAGCCCTCACTGATATGTCCAGTCTCCTTTAATAAGATTTATCCTCTTAAAATTGGGAAAGCATATAAATAGAAAAAACAGTCTTTGAATTCACCCCTTTTCTCTTAAACTTCAGGGCCACGGCCCCCAATGGTCTCAGGATCTTTTTCTCCTTGTAATTTCCCTCTTCTAATCAGCTCGGTGCTTTTCTTGGAGCAATAGTCCCCGGTCTGTGATTTCCCCGATCTCTGGGTCTAACACAGAATTTAGCTCCACAATATGGCTATGTCTACACTTGTAATTTTAAGTCGACTTTAACTAAGTTGACTTAACTAAGTCGACTTAAAGTTGACTTAGTTAAGTCGACTTAGTGAGTCTACACTTAAAATTAAAGTCGACTTAAAGGGGAACTTACAAATTCGACCTAGAGCGTCCACACTGCATGCCTAGGTTGACTTCTAGGGGCTAGGGGGAACTTGGGCATGTCCACGGTGGCAGGGGGGGCACCCCTTGTGTACAGTGGGGCATAGGGGGACAGGGACCCTGGCAGGGCATGTGGGCAGGGTGTGACACTGTCTGGATTTAGGGAAGCATTTATATTATTTTCTATTCATATCTCAAATATGCTATAATCCATAGGCACTACGTCATGTTTGGTATCAATAGAAAGGTAGTCATTTGCTGGGAATGATTACATAGTTTATGTCTAGGAATTGTATTTGGATTAGAAGTTAGGAATTTGGTGTTATATCTATACTTTAACTTGTGTGATTTTTGTGGGAACGCCCGAGACAGGCTGTCTAAAACCATTGTCTCCCTAATGTTAAGGAATCTGCCAGATGCAATGGGCCCAGGGAGTAACCTGATGAGCCATTATGGACACAATGGCCATATTCCTTATGTCCTTAATGGCTCATCAGGTTACTCCCTGGGCCCATTGCACCTGGCAGATTCCTTAACATTAAGGAGACAATGGTTTTAGACAGTCTGTCTAGGGCATTCCCACAAAATCACACAAGTTAAAGTATAGATATAACGCCAAATTCCTAACTTCTAATCCAAATACAATTCCTAGACAACTATTTAATCATTCCCAGCAAATTGCTACCTTTCTATTGATACCAAACATGACATAGTTCCTATGGATTATAGCATATATGAGATATGAATAGAAAATAATATCATAAATGCTTCCCTAAATCCAGACAGCATCACACAGGGCTCTTCCCTGCCCTTTGGGGGGCATGCCAGACTCTCCCTGTGCCCCCCGCCCCCAGCAGGGAGGGCATTGGTGTAGTCCTTAAGTCGACTTGGGCTACCCCACATCTACACTGGCTTAATTCGACTTTAAAAAGTCGAATTAAGCCTTAAATCTACTTAATCTAAATCTACTTAAATCCAGGTTATTTTTCATTAAGTCTACTTAAATCCAGGTTATTTTTCATTAAGTCGACTTTATTTTTAAGTCTACTTAAATCCATTTTTTATTTTTAAGTCTACTTAATTTTTACTTAGACTTATTTTTTTTTATTTTTTATTTTTAAGTCTACTTAAAGTCTACTTAAAGTCTACATTTTTTATTTTTAAGTCTACTTAATTTTTACTTAGACTTTATTTTTAAGTCTACTTAAATCCAGGTTATTTTTCATTAAGTCGACTTTATTTTCCTTAAGTTGACAAGCAAGCTGCTTAAGTTGACTTAAGGAAACTGTAGTGTAGACTTGGGGTGAATTAAGTCGACTTAAGCTTAAGTCAACTTAATTTACAAGTGTAGATGCAGCCTACCATGGCAGCTCTCTCCCTGTCATAGCCTGTCCCTCCCATTTTCTGGGCTCTTGCACTCTTTATAAGCCTGGGTGTAGCCTAGCTCTTTTTAATTGACTGAATTGGGCTCATCTGCTCTGACACAGGGTCATTGTGCCAGTTCCACTTATAGAGACCAAGTTCCCTGTGATATTCTTCCCTTATTTTTCAGGGAGAAAAATTATCTTATTTTTCTCTGTTCTCTTTACAAAAACATTCTTTACAACACATTAGAATCCCCAAATTTCCCCAGACTAACCAAAACATTCCTTTAGTCTTTTAACATATCCACATACAGCATTTCACAGAAAGTCTGCTAGGTATAAGTATTCTGCCAATCCCAGGGATTCTACCACAGTCCCTCAAGCATAAATCCATGATCTTAGTTGCTTTGAGTCTTATGCATTAGGGTTAAGGTCACATCTCAAGCCACACAGGGCACAACAATGCAGTCTTATCTTTGCTCTCTGGACTTCAAGGTTTCTGCATGCATAGGCCTGTCCATCTCTGTGTGCAGTTTCTACCTCAGTCTTGAGGTCATAGACCATGAAAAGTAATTGTTCTCTTTCCTCCTTGATGAACTGGAGATCTGTCATGAACTGTTCTCTCTTTGGCCTGAGGCTGTATAACTCATGTTCTGCAAGTTCCCCTGCCCACAGGATGGGAGCCATAAAACAGGTACCCACTATCTCCTTCCCTATACCAGAATCCTTTTTACATCTGTGATCCTTCATCTGGGCCTCTATTTGTTGGTGTGGCCCTGTTTGAATTACCACAATAGCTTGCTTAATAGGGAGTCCAATCTGGGTCCCCTGGTATTTTGTGGGGGGACTCTGTGTGCACCTTATAGTATTTTTTTTGGATTTGAGATTTGTTTTAGGTCTCCACAGTACCCTGCTGACTCTGTGATTCTGTCTGGGTCTCCTTAGTTCCCAGCTGAGCATGGGACTCTGTTTGGGTCCAACCCTGCTTAGTTCAAGGTTCAGTTTGAGTCTCTACTGATTTTTCTTCCATAATATTTTCCCCTGTCTGGATTTGTAGCTGTTCTTTCTTCAGGATCGAACTTTGTTGCTTCTCTTTCTCAGATTTTTCTCAAATCTGGACTAAATCTTGTTCTAAATCCACTAGCTGGTTAAGATTTTTCCCTGTGAAGTGTTTACTTCCTCCAACTCATGTTTGCACTTGCTAAGCCGATTGATCCCTCAGTCTTTGTGGATGGTAGTACTCTCCATCTTGGCCTCCCTTGGCTGTCTTTACTTCAGTCTCTAGCCCTCTTTCTTCCTTTTCTAGTCATTCTCAGACTGGTTGGTCTGGGGCTGTTGTTCTAGTCCCTGATGTCTGAAGGTTGAGAAACCCATCCAGTCTCTCCTCTGAACTTATGGCTAAGGAAGACTTTTGACCACCCCAACATGATCAAACTCTCTGACCCTGAACCTACAGGTCAACTTCTGCGGTGGAGTAAATGTGGGTCTCTTCTTAGATAAGTGTGCTAAGCAACCAATGAATTATTATGCTGGCTTCTACAGAGAGGGTTGAGGCCTTTCTGCAATTTCAGACATTTCTTTGATGTTTTCCTCAATAACTACTTACCGGCAAGTTTGCATCCATAAGGTATTAGTTTAAGATGAAAAATATCTATTCATGGGTTTTACATGTCTTTCTGATAGCCACCAAGATGGAATCCATTGTTTATCACTCATCACATCAAGGGTTTGATGAGCGCAAAATGTGAGACAACGTCATTTCAGATGAGGACCATGTCTCTAGTCAGTGAGCCATTTTTTTGGCACAAAATAGGCTTTCCTTATAAAATATATAAAAAACCCTTTGGCTGTCCAGTCTGATTTCCAGCCCCATGCCTAACAATGCAATGTCAGCTGCCTGGAAAGAGGCAGGGCATAATTTACCCTCTGAAGAGCATGTAAGTGCTGCCTCACATAGGGAACGCTGCCTAGAGTTAAGCCAGTTATTTTCTGGACAGCTCTGTCATGCCTGGGGCAGGGAGGCACTGCAGTGACAAATTCAGATGACTCAAACAACCACTCTGTTAATTACCAAGTCCAGGGGATGAGGAAGGGCAAGATTATAAATAGTAACTGCACAAAAAGAAATAAAATAAATAAATATTTTAAAATGAAATGGTCAGGAGAAGCTGACCCACCAACCTGTTACACTGCCAGAGGCAGAAGATCTGATGGCCTGACCTAAAAGGAACACGTTAGTCCTGGAGCCTCCGTGAGCAAACCTGGACTGTCTCCAAATTCCACAGGTGGGGGGCATCAAACCATGTCTAATGAATGAGAAAAGAAGCTGTGCAACAGAATAAAGGAGACAAATGCATTTTAAAGAAAGAATGGAATAACGGTATCTTCACTGTCTGAAGAATTGTGTTAATAATCTAATGCCTTGTCTGGTATTCTTTGCATATCCAAAATTCCTTTGCACATCCACTGGTTGCAATGAAAGCTTTTGGTACATAAAGTATTCATAATCCAGCCATTTTTGTTAACCTGCAAAAAGACCTATCATCTCGCTTTTCAAACTTACACACAGTAGATCCATGGTCATTCAAAATAACTGTATATTAGAAATCAACATTTTGGCTACAACGACTTGAAATTATATTGTTATTATCATTTGCTGCAGTTACTTAAGTTTTCTCTTTCCATTAACCATGCCCAAACATCAGTAACAAAAATCATATGTTGGAATAATATATATATATATATATATATATATATATATATATATATATATATATATATATTTGCTGGCAACAGTTATTATATTAAAAAAAATAAAAATAAAAACCAAACTCACTGATGGTACTTGACGTACTTCAGGATATTTTGAAGATAACAGATTTGTTTGGATTATTTAATTATCCACATAGCACAGTGTGTGCCTTCTGTCCAAATTTATGCCTGGGGCACTGCTTCTTGATCTCATTGGTGGTTCTCAGATTAAAATGAGATCTCCTGACTGTATTAGACCCCACCCAAAAGCCCCTGGCTAGACGTAATCACTACAACAATGTATAAACAATAGTACTCAAGCAAGAGAGTGCCAAGAATTTAGGAATATGATCCCTGGTTGGAACAGTGGAGAATATATTAAAAATGTAAAGCCAAAACTAGAGGAAAACAAAGAAAAAATTATTGGGGTGGGGAAAAATGTATTTTCTAATAACCTATTCAAAATTTGATTATTGTAACTGACAGTCAGGAAAACTTAAAATGATTTATAAAAAGTTCAAGAATTTACGGACACAAGTAAACCAGAGTTCCACCAACTGGATCACATATTTACACCTTCAGGATACATAGATTTGTACCCATGTGGCATTTCCATAAATGCTGTGTCCCGATCTATGAGATCACTAAAGAAAATCCAGAGTCTGCTGAGAATGGCTGATAAATATGCAAAAAAATCTTGGCCAGTTCTCAACTGTTGTAAATTAGCATAGCTCCATTCACTATAATGCATACCATTGAGCTACACCATCTTCATGCATGTTATTTTCAGGTAAATTCAGCTACTTTAAGTAAACATACACCAAAACACATGGAGCCTGGTCCCGCAAACACAATACTTTTATGCACGTCAGCAGTCCCATTGACTATATTTACATAAGCGCACAAATGTATTCAGAATCTTAGATGGCAACTACCACTTTTCTAGGGCCTTTTAAAGTTTTCATTTCCATTAATAGCTTCTTAGATTCGTCAAATATTTTAAAAAGCAGAGAGAGAAAGAACCCTGTGGAGCATTTCTATTCTTTTTGGGTAGCGGGTAGTACATTTGAGAGCCTTCCAAGAGTGTGCCTATAAAAATGAGTTCAAATATGTTTTAAATGATCACCCAAAATAGATTTGTTTAGGTACAGCAGGCCAAAAGGCATGTAAGAGATTCATGTTTACATTGCAAATACTGATGTGGATTTAAAGGATATAAATTTAACAGGAAAGATTATGATTAACCTGTAAACCTCCCTCTTCTCTATTTTCTCTTTATGTTCTTTTTCTCCTCTCACCAGTTCCACTGCTTTTTTTCACGCACAATCTCCCAAACTTTATTCAGGGAAAAACTCTCAGTTATTGCAAAGAAAATGTTGACTGAATAAAGTCTGAAGGACCTGCTGCTACAGTACATCATTCTCAGACTCTCTCACTCCAGGGGTTAGGCCAAGATTTGGTATCTGAATCTCCTACTAGTGCAACCTGGTAGTCAGTCTACTGAGATATTTATCATGATCAAAAGCTCACTCAGAGTCCTCCTAACTTTTTTCCTGTTAAAGTCAACAGGAGTTTTAACATTAACTTTAATGCAAGCAGAGTTAAGCTGAGGGTGAACAATTTTTTATACTCTCACTGTAAAGCTATACTAGCATAAAAATGGTGTAAGTGATAGGAATCAAGCTGTCATAATATGAGTCCAAAACCTGAATCAAAGCAGTCAGCAATCCTGTGGCTCCTAAACTGGGATGAAACTCTGTGGGAGCTTAACCAGAGAAGTTTCATTTTGGAATCTCGTTCACATTGTGATGCTTCAGTTTAAAACTAGTAACAGAGCAATGATCTGGCACCTAGAAAAAAAGAGGGACAAATTGAGAGGCTTTGCCTGCCCTCCCAAAGGTTCCTAGCCCTTTACATTTTAGCAATCTAAAGGAAGTTTCATGTTGTTATCATGGAATACCCAAAGTCTTTATTTTCTTGTGATATGGTTGGCTAGGTTTATTTACTGGCATTTCATCTCTAATACAGGTTATGCCTACACTGGAACTGGAGATCTAATTTCTGGCTATCAAGTTAAAAATAGCAGTTTAGCTGCAGCTGCACAGACAGGAGGAAGGACTAGCCACTTCAAATATAATCTCATTAGAAAGCCTGGGTATTTATTTGGTGTATCTTGCCCATACAGCTGTATATGCAGCAACAGCTACACTGCTATTTTTAGCACACAATCTTCATCAAAACTAATGTGGGCATGTCATTCTGAGTTAGAAATTGCACCTTCATCTCTACTGTAGACATACCCATGGAAGATCTTCGGTTCAGAGTGCCAGGGTGCTGTCCAAGGTGCTGAATTTCAGATGCGATATTATGTTCTCATGTCTCAATGAAATTACATATTCTATGACACATTTCAAGACGTCAGAGATGACTCCATTGTCTTGACAATCTTCTTCTCTCTTTGTCACTCTAAAGAAATAGTTTTTAATATCCTTAGCTGTGTGTTCAGGTATTACTGAAAGTATAATAGCTGCTTCAGTTGCCTGCATAATTAATAAACTATGTGTACAATAATTCATTACATTTAAAGTATTTTGTGATACCTTGAGTACAAAAGATAAAATCCTTACTGAAATGAGATCATGTCATTTCATTCAGACTTTTAATCACCTGGTATTTCTCATCATGCATCTCTTGTTGGATACCATTTACCCCATTGTTGTACATGTCTATTGAAGTTAGAAATCATAACTGAGAGCTTCTATAACAGTCTTCTGAACTTCTACTTTCATTCATGTAAGTAAACATATTTGTCTGGGTTTTTCCATTACCATCATAATCATGGTAAGGATGAATGAGCACATTTTATATCAGGGTGTGCAAATTTTGGGGACAATTATGCAGGCTTATGTGATAGCTGTACTAACCACATTTCCACAACAACAACAAAAATCACAAACAAATTATCTGAATACTATGCAATGAGATTTATTTCTGTCCCATGAATATTTTTGTTAATTTTAATACATTGGCAAATACTATGTATTATCATTGAAAAAAACAGTGCTCCAACTGCCAGCAATGTTAACTATATCAGCTTGGATGAGCTACATACATCACAAAGACGTAGAATCATTTGCTAGGGTGTCCATCCAGAGAGATGGTCAAAGGCTTCACTAGAACTATGCTAATGCACACCAGTTTTGTATCTTGGCCTCTTTCTTTATTACCACTAACTACTTAGAATTAAATTCTGACTGTATTGAAATCAATGGGAGTTTTGCTGTTGATTTCAAGAGAGCAAGGATTTCACCTCAGTCTTCTTCCTTTCCTTTAAGTATCTTCTTCCTTTATATATTAAGTATCTTTTTCTTTTCCTTCCTGATTATGTTGGTTAAAATTCCTTTACAAGTGCTAGAGCCTGCATAGCCAACTATCTGAAGTGCCTACCATATTTGTCTCTGAGCTGGTAGTTTATTATTAGATTTACAAAACCACTTGGTGTACTATAACCCAATGATGGTGCAGGACAAGATAATAATCATAATTATTATGAAATCAAAAATGGCCTGAGTTGTAGAAAATACACCTGTGTTTCTTTTCTGACTTGGCAGAGCTCAGCAATGCAATCAATATAAAAAAGTCATAAGAGATTTAATTTATGTCAATTGCTCACCTAATGGCAAAAGTAAATTTGTGGTATTGCTTCTCATTCATATGTATGTTAAGGCTTCTTACTAATACAAAGAGAAGATACTGGATATGTATGATAACTGATTAATCATCAGTTTACTTTTATGACTTTTCCTTGTCCCCCTTCTTTGTTTTTTCAGCTGCCCAAGGGAAAAGATTGCCATAAGGACAGGTGTGTTTGTAAAAGCCTTGTAAGTAGAAGTGTAGGTAGGGTGCAAAACACTGTCATTAATAATTGCTATTTATATTAATTGCAAAGAATATTAAAGGGCACATGTAAAATTATTTTCCCACTAATGACTCTTTCGGCATGCTTGCTCATTAGGAACAATTTGACAAAATAAAAAGACCTCTCAAAAAACCAAAAACCCTATATGTATAAATGGAAAAATCTTCTTGTGACCTTGATAAGATGGCACAAGCTACACAAAGAGAAAAATGTTTGATGTGTTTTGCTTGATGTTGTGCCAAGTGGCTTGATTTGTTAACTATTACATTTTATGGTTGTTTTTTCAGACTTTTGTAGTTGAAATAGTTGCACAGAAAACGCTGATGTGAAAGATTGATTTACAAAACTCTGAACTGTTCTTTCTTTTCAATTGATGTAGTTTCCAGTAACAGCTGCCTTGTTGCAGGATGAATGGATTCTTTTTGTTGTTGTTTTGCTTTGTTTTAAACTTCATGAACAGAAATGATTTGAAAATAACATCTAAAGTAAAGTAATAAAACAATTAGATTTTGTTCCTGTGTTCTCTTGCCCTGGTAACATATAATAAAGGATCTAATGCTAATTCTTTGACACCCATCATGAAAGAAAGAAAATTTATATGCTACAGTCATTTTATTTAAATAGGAAAACAAAACAAAAAACAAACTAACAATATTCACTGTGAAGTAAGACATTATATATGATTTGTATTTCTATTTCTTTTTACTAAAAGTATTTATCTGTAATTATGTTTACAAGCGGTATAAAGAGCCAAAACTTAATGTCATTCTGAAGTCAGTGACAAAATTAACAGTAACGTCAGTGGCTATGTCTACACTCGAAAAGTTAAGTCAACTTAACTTTTCTAGTGTAGACATAGCTCCTTTTCAACCTCATTAAGTCAACTTAACTTTTCTAGTGTAGACATAGCTCCTTTTCGACCTCATTAAGTCGACTTAACTTTTCGAGTGTAGACATAGCTTCTTTTTTACCTCATTATGTCAACTTAACTTTTCTAGTGTAGACATAGCTCCCTTTCGACCTCATTAAGTTGACTTAATGCTTTAAGTCGACTTAATAAGGTCGACTTAGACGCTAATTCCCGTCCACACTGGCTTTAAGTCGACTTAAGGCTTAAGTTGACCTAAAAGGAGGTGTTATTAAGTCAACTTAAGCTTTCCTTAAGGGAATGCTTAAGTCCACTTAATAAAAGCCCAGTGTGGACGTGGCTTTATTTAGGTCAACTTAAACCTCCTTAAGTCGACTTAAGTTGCCAGTTTAGACACACCCAGTGGGAGCAATTCTGGGCCCAAAGATCACTGACAACTAATCAATAAAAACAGAGAAAAATTCCACTGACATACTTATATGATATGCTTATATAACTTATTGTCTTCATTTCTTGTCATTGTTTTCCAGCTATTGGTATCTGCAAGGAAAAGAAGCTCTTGGCCAGTCAGTCCAATGTCATTTTCCTTTACCTAGTGGAAAATCTGGTACTGCATTTTTTCATTCTTCCTTTCACCAGGCATAATACATGTAGTCTGCAGGAAAAATATAAGACTGACAATGACTGAAGTCCTCTGTTTAACTTGAAACCAATGGTAGACAAATCAGAAGCAGGACCTGATTTTCAAAACACTGCTCCAGCATTTGGATTGGAGGTACCCTCTCAAGGAATGAAAGGTCAGTTTTAGGCCCATTTAACTCTGCACTTTCCACCAATATTAACATTAAAGATGCCATGTACTGTAGGCATGGTGGCTGTGTTTTTTCCAAAGTATACAATTATCCAGTTGAAACCATCAGCATATTTCATATAGTCACAGTTCAGCCACCAGATAAACAAAACCAATGACTTTCTGTTATTATTGCCCTGGGATGAATTGCAACCAGTAACTACAAAGCAAAGGCTTTCCATCTCATTGTCAGTCCTCTGAGACATTCAGTCCCTTGTATCTTGTTTGTTTGTTTGTTTGTTTGTTTGTTTGTTTTAAATCTGCTCCTGCTGATTATGCGTCACTTTTGATCATCATAATCAGAGATTTAAGGATAGAGCTCTAAGAAAATTTTCCACTACACTAAACTGATGGAAATGACTACTTCCTTTTTTGTGAGAAGAGTATTTAGGTACCTAAGTCCAAAATTTAGATGCCACTGAGATTCTCAAAATCCCTCCTCAGCTATTGTTTAACCCAGTAGGGGCTTGCCTACACGAGCACCGTATTCCGCATTAAAAATCATTACCGCGCATTAACAAGCACACTGTACAGACGTGAAACGTTGTTGCTGCACACTAAGCGCCTTGTTGTTGCGCATTCCAACAACCACTCCGGCGAGAGTGGTAACAGCTGTTGCGTATCATCTGCTGCGCGTTTGTGCTCGTGTGTAAGCTTTCTGCACAATGAGCAGCCTCCGGAAATGTCCCATCATTCCCAAGTCGTCCTCTCTGGACTTCCCCCCACCCTCTCTTTGGCAGTGACGAAACTGTCTCCGCCTACAGTTGACTCCCGGGATTTTCAAACATTTCGTCACTTTCATTTCCTGGTCTTTTCCTCCTGGAGTGTATTGGAGTGCAGCAGTGTTTGCAGGCGCGAGTTGCTACTGGCAACAAGGAAGACGCTAGGGAAACGCACTGCACCATGGGAAACATCCGGTTTACCCATGGTGCTTTGTGCTCCTTTCCTTCATCCCATGATTCCAAGCGCGTACTCAGGGAATGGAACGCTGGGATACGTGCCCAGAATTCAGTGCGCTAATGCGCATCACAGAGGAATCCTGTGACCGTAACAAGGAGCGATGTGTGTACAAGGTACAGCGCAATAAAATCCACGTGCTTCTTACAGCGCAGTTCAGAAGTTGCGCTCTAATTTGATCGTGTAGAATAAGCCTAAATGTTTGAACTTCCTAGGCACCTATTCTGCTCGTAAAGCCCCCAAGGCATGTAAACATCTCTGGTAATCATGCATGCAGCCACCTCAATAGAGGTGATCTGATGCCTATTGTGGTGTATTGAGACTGTGTTGGAATTCTGAGCTTTCTCTTGAGGAGTGGGTGTGGAGTTTGGCTCTTGCTTATTGCAGGCTAGATGGCTCTGCCGTGAGTCTCCTGAAAGAATGTTAGATTTTTTTTTCTCTGACCTTCCTATGAACATAATCCCTAACTCATGCCTAAACTCCTGCCTACCTGATCTTCTGAGGTGAGTTCCGCTCTTTAAATAAAGGAGTGCTGACTTTGCTTTTCACTACCTCTTGAAGTCCATCAGAATCAAAATTTTACATCCTTTGGAACACGATGAAAGACATTGTGATGGGGTGTCCATCCCACAGAAAGTAGATCAGGTTATGACAATTAGTAGGCAGCATCTGGGGAGACCTATAGACTTGACAGCAACAGGTAAAGGATTGGAGAAGGAGGGATTCTGGAATCTCAAATGGATAATAAAAGAACAAGCTTTATTGGTGTATTTCCCAATTACAAGACAGAGAGGACGCCCAAGCTGCTAGCTTGGGAAATTGGTTTCAGACAGGACACAGGAAACCACAAGTGACGGTTTCTGCAGTGGAGAGCTGGCAGCCTGAACTCACATTAAGCTACACAGAACCTAACATTTAAAATAATCCATCTTCTTGAATCCTCTTAATGGTTCACAAACAAAATATAAACAGACAAAATCCAATACACAATACAATAATAGTAACAGCAATATTTAAGACTATTTTAATGGTTATTCCCTGAGTTAAACAGAGGTAAGGCTAGACTCATTATACATTACAACTTATCTCTAAAGGGAAGTTAACTGATAGAGGGAACACGAGTTCACATACATACCAGAACGATCAAGCAGGTGACCAGCAACAGCACGATGAGTTTTGGGATGAAGGGGGATTAACTCGACACGGGCCGGCACTTTTCAGGAGGGCCTCCTACTGGCAGTTGACACGCGGGGACTCTTGTCGTTTCATGTGGCAAAGGTGGTTTTATTGCCTAGGCCGTTTCCTGCAGGAGTCGTGTTGGTCTGCGATTGGCCCAATTTTGCCGCAGTAGGAAGGGGGTGAAGTGCTGTTCGGTCCCCTTGTCATTTTCTGGGCATGTGGCAACTTCTACTGGCTCTCCGGGTTCTAGGCTAGAGCCCTCTATGCACCCTTGCGGGGGGGGGAGAGGGGGCAAGCATGGGCAGCCATGTGGCACGTACACATACATGCCCTGCTGGTCCACCTACACAGTGGGCGAGAGGGTTAACCCACTCCTAGGAAACCCAGGTAGGGAATAAATTGGGGTTCCAAATTAAGCAGTGGGTGGTCACCAGCCAGTGGGTAATGGACATATGGATGAACTGAGGGGGAAATCCCTATTAAACATACATATCAGGGTCTCTACTATGTGGGAGGCGGCGGCCATTCCATGGGGCACAGATTGGGGTAACTAACAAGACTGAAAGCCTGATGATGAAACTCAGATCAACAGGGGCAGGCTATGCTGTGTAAAGCCAGCATGCCTTAAACAGAAGAGGTTTGTAGGGGAAGTAGTCTTCAGTCACTCCCTAAAGAAAAAATTCTTATGTTAAAATAAACTCTCATACAGTCCTGTACCCACTAGAATATTGCACAATTACTCATATGCTTTCCATCTCTGTGAAATAAATTCTGCTACCTCTTAAATGATAAAAAAGCAATCTAAGAAGATTAAGTAACGAATAGGAGAGTAATACAAAACTTAAGAGAAACATATTAAAATAAAGGAACTCTGAAGATACTAAATTTTCTGGCTATGGGAATGTATTGCTAAATTAGCTATAGGCTCACTCAGAGTAGTCAGACATCGTGGGACATATTCATTTGGTGTGGGGAAAAATAAATGTAATGACGCTTATGTAGTTAAAACCATGATCTGAATATGCACTAGTAAGATAAAGGCTTACAAAGATCTATGTAATCAACTGGTACAAATTCAGTAACGTATTGAAAGGAACCCACTGGATCATTTTGATAACAATCATAAGCCATATTCATAGTTGTTCAAAGTAACTTATTTTATTTTCATCAGGTATAACCATAAGATCCATATCATCTAATCGTTAGAGACCCACTAGAGTAAAGAGCATATCTCTATTTAAAAGAACATTGACAATTTGCCACACTCAGTAAAGATTATCAGGGCTGGAAAACAAATTAGCATTGTCATACAGTACCTAGATCATAAACTCAGGATGATTCACAACTTTCCTTTAAAAGTTACTTGTCATATCAACAGTGAAAAACAGCTTTTGCTCCCAACTCCCTGCACAAATTAGAAAACTTAGACATGACGAGTCCCACCATTACCTCAGGTAATCAGTACAAGTTGGGACAACTCATAGTTCTGTTGCCCTATAAGAATCAGTTTCTCAAGATTTCTCACTTCTAAATCGTGTGCTCCCTGGTGTGAGGCAGATGGAATTCTCTAATGTTTTTGGTCCTTATAGGAAGCAATAATGAGGCTGAATCATGCAACAGTTAGATTTCTAAGCACCTTCCTTGGAATCTTCCAGTCAGTGTTTGATTGTGTGATAAATAGCTATTCCCGTAGGAATGATTGTTGCTTTAAAAAAAGTGGGGAAAAATGCTTGCCTCAAATAGAACAATTTGAAAACATCAGAATGCAAAGATAAATATCACTTTTATAAGTTTCCTTTATGATTCTTATGGGAGGAGGATGGGGGAGTAAAAAAAATCCTACCAAAATGTAATCAACTTTCTCTAAAAATGACAAAGTAATTTCCCATGTGCTGAAGATACCATCTGGGAAAGATTTCCAGTCCTGAAGAATAAGTAGTTCAAAGTATGTCTCAAAAAAAAAAAAAAAAAAAAAATTATAGCTGCCCAAAACTAGGCCAATACCAACAAAGTGATCAAAATTCGTATATATATGGGGTGGATTTTTTTTATAAAAGGATTGAAATACTTACCAAAAAACATTGGGTGAAATCTGGCTCCATTGAAGTGAATCGGAGTTTTCCCATTGCCTTCAGTGGAGATAGGATTTCATCCATTAGATTTAACACTGCTTTAGTAGCTTGTTGGATATCTTCAGACGCAAAAACTTGACAAATTAGCTTGTTCACACAAGGGACACCCTGAATGAAACAGCATTCTAACAGGTTAGAAAGTGTCTCCTACTTTAGCTTGGATTGCCCAGCTGAAGAGGCATACTTTCTAATAGACTGAATCCATGCAACATTACTTTACTCATATTGTGGCCTTTCATTTATTATTTGAATCGTTAAATGGGAAGGATTTGTGAAATGTGTTTCGAAGTGATTTCCCAAGTAACATGTTCTTTTCACTTTGAATATTTTGTTTACACTTCATACCATGAATGGAGCTGCAAAAGAATAATAAATACAGCTCATGCAAAAATGATTGACAGACAGATCAAGTAAAATAAAATTGCACTTCGACAAAAGTAAAGTATCTAGTCTTTTGACTAAACACACCAAAATGCCAAATAGCTTGCATACGGTCATAGCAGAATTTTTCTGTTATTTCTAGAATATTTGTCATTCATGAAGATTTGGGATTATTAGAATATATTTTGATAAGAATTTGGATGTTCAGCTGGATTTTCTTTTTTTGTCAGACTGAAGTTTTTAATGACCTTTGATCATGAAATGTAGCTTCAACTCGTACCCTAATAATGAATACCAGAAAGGCTCAAAGCTAGAGTGGGTACACTTCAATTTCATTCCTATTCTATAGACATCCTGTTTTTAGTAAAAGGAATATATTTGAAATCTGCAATATCTCTAAAACAGGATTCAATTATTTAATTGTGCCAACTGTACTTCACTTATAAGTGCATAGTTAGAGAGTGTCATATGTTTTGTTAGCCTTTTCATCATTAGATTACTCTACAGCCACACCCTTTGACTGTTTTCCAGCTCAACTTTATAGCAGGCAAACTGAATTGTCAACGGGTACCATATGCACTGATATTATAAGGAACCTGTTTTGCAACTCTCACCTGTGACTGTACACAATATTTAATGTAAATAGTGCTATTGAGCTCAGTTGGCATGTGACTACTCTGCAAGTTAAGGTTGGCAGAATTGGGTCCTTGATTTGGAATGTCCATCAAAGACTGCACTGCAGTCTTTACCTAGGCAAAGCTCTTATTGAAATCTATGGGGGGGAGGGGGGTTACCAGGGCAAGGATGTCACTGTAGGTTTTATCCAGCCCTCAATGCTTTATCATTAGGTTTTCAGTGACAGTCAGTAAATGTTTTTTTTTAAATTCTAACAGAAAGAGAATCACATAAAAGAAATCAGAAACTCTCGTAAGCTTTTTTTGTGTGTGCAGTGTTTGTTTGTTTTGGAACCTGATCCTAGGGAATTTGGGAAAGCCTGAAAGACACCACATCTTACTTTCCAAACCGCTAGCCAAATGCCAGAGGGAAAACATATCAAAAGGTAATCAACAGCATTTTCTGAGTGGCCATAGTTTCTGTAGAGGGCTTTGAGAGAAGTCCTCACCCCTGCTCTTACCCATGTACATTGGACAAAAGGCCAGAGAACTGGAAAGGAGTGATAAAAGCTGAATATCCAGTATTTGGAGAATTTCCCCAGTGCAAGCACTATGGAAGCTATCAGAGTGGCCTTTGAGGCCCCCTGGCAAGCTCTGCCATAGGTATACTGGAGGCAGGATGGGTATATCAAGGGTGAAGCCATAGCATGCAGCACAGCGGAGTTTCTGGCCAGTACTGCAGTCCACAGGACAGCTTAGCCAGGTTACTGTAATTTAGCCCAATGGTTCTCAACCTTTTGCTGGTCGTCAGACGCTTGGAGGAATATTGCGACTCTACAGGAGACACCAGCCTCTCCCACCCAGACTGAATCCAGACATTTCACTGGCTCTCCACATCACACTTAACATGCATAGTAGTTGAGAACATTGGTTTAGACAGCCCCCAGAACAGCCCAAGATCAGGAGTATACAAAGGTGCCTTAAAGCCACTTTACTCCTTGTCAATGGGTGGATTAGTCTGCTGAGGGGAGTTGGGCTCTGTCCCGTATGTGCCTAATTATCCAGTATCATGTGATGGAGTTATGTTTGAGCTAGTGGCTGGGTCATGTGAGTTGGATCACCCGATAGCATCCTGAGGGTGGGACTTCCTATAGAGGGAGCCTGTTCCAGTAAGGAGTCAGGAGGGAGGGAGAAAGGATTTGCAAAGAATAGGGGAGTGACTGTGTGGAAAGGTCTGAGTGGAGCTACCTGCAGTGAAGGGTAAGAGCTGAAGCCTTAAATGGAAACATTTTGAGAAAGTACCAGGCAGCAGGACCTGGGTTTTGGAAAAAGCTGCTGAGCCCAGCAAGTGGCTAAAGAAACTAGAGTTGAGACAGACTCTGATTTAAAATGATACTTTGCCATTCATATTTTAATGGATAGATCAGAATGCATTTTGGGAAGCCCACAAGAGGGAAGCCATATGTTGTTAGGGTCTGATGCTGGGATGGGTAAGATCCTGTTACATACTCTCTCTCCCTGAGCTGCAAGTTCTGTTCTGCACTTTTAGAGATGCAGCATAACATCTCAATCCAAGTTTCTTCCTCTCTATAGACCTGTAAGTGCCAGGTTGATCAGAGAACAGAAAAACAAAAGGAGGACAAATAAACATTTCCCACATCGTCCCATTCATTAAAGTTAAATGAATAGTATTCCTTAATGTTTAAATTAATGAACCTAATCTCATCATAAGATCATTTTGCAGAGGACAAGAAATAATGTAACTCTACTGTCATACCACTTCCTACGTTCTCCCTATTTCCCCTTTCCAATCCAATTAGGGGTTGAAAATGACTGGCACAGGAGACGGCAGAGTTCCCCTGCACAGCAGGAATTCACCACCAGCAATCTCTGGCAAATTTAAGGACTTAGGAGACTCGGGAAAATCAGTCTTTTTTATCTTGAAACTTTCAGTATTTTTGATGGATAGGAAAATATTCCATTGAAGCTGAAAAATAATGTAATAAATAAGGGCTTAAAATATGTTGCAATGGATGAGTTCATTGGTCCATCAATCCTAGGTCAGTATCCCACCTGTGAATATCCTACCACATTACTTACTGTAACCTACTACTTCAGAGGGAAGTAAAAATACCCCATGATACATGGAGCTGTGTATGTAATGATGTACAGAGGGAAGAGTTCCTCTCTGACCCTGAGAAGAACACAGTTTACACAGTGAAGCATGAGATTTCATTCCCTTATCCAGAGTTTGCAAAACTGCAAATGTTTATTCAGGTATATAATTACAGTCCTTAAAATCCAGGCCGTAAGTGAGCCAGGCTGTTGCTAACTACTCAGAAAACTGGGTTAGTTCCTTTTTATTCTGTCAGATGAAACAGGAAGACACAAGTGCCCTTGATACTGTTTTCTGCCATGCTGCATACATGAATAAAAACATCTGCAGATTACACCCATATAAACTTGATATGTAGGATCATCCTTTTATCCTTCATAATCTCCCTCCTCAGATAAAGCTTTGCATTCTGAAGCTTTTGAACGAGACAGTATTATGCTGCCTGACTCCCACTGTACAGGCAGTGTGACACAACAAGACAGTTGGAGTAAAACAATATAATTTGAGGTCCTAAATTACCATTGCACTCATTTCGCTATAGAGGGCTCAAACAGTGCATTGCAATCTAATTGTTCCCTAATTCACGTCAAATGTAGGTGCTGTTCTACAATTAAACAAATTTGCTTTTTAAAAAGCAATTAAGGGCCTAGAATAGAACTTGTTTTTTCATTTGCATCTGTTTCATCCAGATGACATGAAAGATAAATACTTGCACTTGCTTTTACTGATTTATTTTCTAAGAACATTGTTTTCCTTCTAAGTTCTGTAATCAGGAAATCCATGATATAGATGCTTAATGTTCTCAGTTAAATGCATAAAACCCAAGGATGTTGGGTTTTCTGAGCAGCTTATTCAAGGATTTCACTGGCTGGTAGCACATTTATTTCAAGATAAAAACTACCATTTACATTCAGCTTAAGGGGATACACGTAAGTTATAACAGCAGCCTTATAATTTTGTGGTATTTTTCCAAATGAGAAATTAATTTTATAGAACATTTCTTTTAAGAGCTATCAGAATCCTTGTTTTCCCCAGTGATGGCATTGGAAGTGAATATTAAAACTTTAGGAACTCAAAAACTCAGAAGTAGGATTTTCCAAAAGCAAAGGAGTCGGCTTTTGTGTGTATTTTAGTTATGAGGGTTGTACAGTTCACCTATATATAAGAAGGACTATCAGTCAGTAGCAATGAATTTCAATGGCAGTGATGTCCATGTTCCAATAGTTTGTTTATCCACCAAACATCTCAAACATTCTGAAAAAGGCTTCGTATAGTCTGTACTGCAGTTACAGGGATAAGTCATTTTTCTTAATAGCAGCCTGCACTTATTTCAGCACATAGCTCAGTGAAAAAGAGGCCCAGAACTAGACTGGTATGAGGTAGCAAGATATGTTTATTTGATTTAAATAGTCTTTGGTTTTGGTGGACTACTGGGAACAACAGGAGCTGAGCAGGTTTCATTGGGGTCCCTCAGAGTTATACTTTCCCAAACAGTGGGCAGCAAGCAAGGATTCAATTAGACTACTGTATCTGTAGCTGCTGGAAACCTATCATTGTTTACTGTTACCAGCAAGGGTATTAGAGCCTGATCCTACTGCAACTTATGTAGATTTTTTTATCTACCCAGTGGGATAATGGGCACTATGGAGTGCGATTTCTAAAGCACACTAATATGTCGTTGCACATTGGTCCACTTAGACGCTGCTGCTGTACTGTAATGTGGTGGAGTTTGAAACAGACTGTTAGTGCATGCTACATGCTCCTTTAGAGCACACCAGCAGTTACTGTGTGCTTTAGCAATCCCACTTCAATAGAGCGCATTATCCCAGCATGTTGACAAGCCCTAAATCTAAACCTTCATCTCACTGTCATTTCTGTGTCTTGGGGATCTCTCTGTAAAGCATCTAATATACATGTTCGTGCTAGATAAATAACATTTAGTGATGGTCTTTCTGAAATAATGCAAATCTATAAGGAATGTAGCAGGAACAAAACAAAAAGACAAAAACAAAGCAAAAACAGAATCAAAAGCAAAAGTTGGACTGAACTACTATTTTTTTCCCTTTCATTCACTTGCATGACTGCTCATGCACACACAGATATGCATAGACAAGGGCCTTCTTTCCACGAGCCTGGTATTTCAATCACTATCCATGAGAAACTCTTTAAGCTGGCATGGAAAAAAAAATATCCATTCCTCATTTATAGAAGTCCCAGAGTGCAGGTCTCCTGTGTGCTCTTAACTGAACTGGTGAGTGAAAAATTAAAGAAAGCAATATTTAATCGCTTGCACGTGGCATGCTTAGGGTTCAGTAACAGAGCAGTGGCATGTAATGGTGCACAGCTCTGCAGGAGCTTTCAAGTGTATTCATAGGATTTTAGGGATAATATTTCCCTAAGGCAGTGTAAAATTGTTAGCTGGCAAAAACTGTAACTGCTCCTTATTCACTACCAGTAGTCCTAAAGTTTCTTGTGTGAGAGGGGAATTCTGTTGGGGATTTGGCAGAGATGCTTACAGGGATCCCTTTGTTCATATTGGCTCCTATGATCAATTCCCAGAAGACTAGACCACTGGTGAAGTGGGACACCATCAGTCTCACAATCCCAGGTCAGATACTGCACGAAGCACTTACTGAATTTTCAGCTCAGACAATAATTGAGAGATTACTGAACATATCCGGCTGATGAAAATGCAGAATCAGATGTTCTCCTTATCTCTGATATATCTCTGATACAAGAGTGGAGTATTCAGCTTATACCCGCTCACATTTTTTTTTTCATGCCAGTCTGAACTGGAAGAAGATAGAAACTATTTTCGCTATTCTCCACAATTAGTTACTTGGCCGTGAATATTTCTGGGCTAGGACTTAACTGGTCTTGTTTTGTTTTTATTATTATATCGATATACTTTTGAGTTTCATATTTTTTGTGGATTTTAAATGCCTCAGTTCATCTGTTGGATGAAACGGATATGACATAACACTGAAGTACTTCCTCAGCCTTTGAGTCATGGAACTTTTATTAAGAGTCCTGAGCAAGCTCCAGTTTGGGGAAACCAAAGCTCAGACCTAATCATAAATATTCTTTGCTTACTGTCTTAAATTCTTGCATAGTGTTGTGTTCCCCAGTTAGTTGCTATTTCTGAGATGGTTGCGCCGCAGTAGTGAGTGAAGAGATTGCCTGTAATCATTCTGGTAGTCCAGAGGTAAGGAATGTTGACACAGGTGTAATGGAGCCTACTTCTGTGCCTAAAGGGGAAACCCATGTGGAGCTGGGGGGTTTTTAAGCTGTAGAAATCTTATGTGGGATGTCTAGACTTTGTTTTAAGGGTGATAGTCATCATACCACATCTCTTCAGTCTTCCCATATCTAATGGAGGCTGCGTCTACACTTGTGAATTAGGTCAATTTAAACCTGCTTAAGTCGACTTAATTTAATCTGCGTCTACACTACAATTTCCTTAAATCGACTTTATTAAACCTACTTTAAAGTTGATTTTACTGGCTAAGTTGACTTTATTAAGTCGACTTAGCCAGTGTAGATGCAGATTAGCCCTAAGTCGACTTTAAGTCAACTTAAAGGGCCCCAGGGATCCCCCACTGACCTCCCTGCCAGGTGGCTGGCACAGCCAGAGACTGGCGTGCCCACCCACAGGGCAGGACACAGCTCTGCCCACCCTGCTCCTAGATCTTGCCCCTGTCCCTGTCCTGCTCAGCTCCCATTGTACCAAGGTACAATGGGGCAAATGCTGAGCCCCCTGGCACTTTGGAAGGGGTGTCCCCCCCACCACCATGGACCAGTCCCAGGTCCACCTAGTCCTTAGAAGTTGACTTAGGCGTCCAGTGCAGACACTCTAAGTCGATTTGGCAAGGTCCATTTTAAGTCCACTTAATTTTATAGTGTAGACATTCTAAGTCGACTTAACAAAGTCGACTTATTTGGCCAAGTGTAGACATAGCCTTAGAGACTAATTCTTCAATAGGGATCGTGAAGTGGACTTGATGTAAGGTCTTTCTTCATTCTTGTATGTTGTTAGCCAAAAATTAGGTAAAATAGAAGTTAAGGTACCAAAAGATGCAGAAATGCTGGATAAGCTGCAGGACCTGGTAGCATATCAAGGTTGTTGGTTTGCCAGGCCCTGCAGGGCAGCATGCCAAGGCTGGCTATCTGCCAAGGATCTGACACCCAGCCTGACAACAGCAAGGGCAGTGTACAAAGACTAGGGGGCTGAGTGCAAACCAGAAGGGTGTTGTATGCTAACCATACTTACCGGCAGGAAATCCTCAAGCCAGGATTGGCTGATGGTTTTGTATATTACTGTAGAGAGTGCAGGGATCTGTGCTGTCCTTCTGAGTGGCAGCCGGGTGAATAGCTATTTGCATATGCCACAGATCAAGACCAGGACCAGCAGACGATACCGCTAGAAGAAGCAGACAAACCAGGAACAACAGCCGTAACAACGCTACGCAGATGACTTCAGGACACCAGTCCCCAGATCCACGGAATCGAGAATAGCTCCCAGGAGGGAGAAGAAAAGACAGTAAATACAGACTCAAGGAGGGTGGGATTTTACATTCATATAAGAGGGGTGTTGCTTTAATGTTCTGTTTAAGTGTTGGGATATATAAACCGGTAATTGTTTAAGTTGAACTGCTGGGTCTGTCATATGTATCACTCAATCTACAGTTGATAGATGCTGAAAAGGGTCAAGAATCTGTGTTCTTTAAAACAAATACATCTTGGGAACGATTTCAGCAAACAACATGGGGCCTGATTCACTATTACTCTGTACCTCTGGTAGTCAGATATACAAGTGCAAAGTGAATGCTAAGTGGATTCAGGCCAACACAAAGTACAGGACAAGAGTTTATTGGGTATCCAGTGCCTTGAGATATTAAGAGGATAGGAGCATTAAAAATCCCTATAAAATATAGATAAGACAAACATCAGAAAGGTGCCCAGACAAAGGAAGTTTCAAGAGTGGAGGGAGAGGAACCAGTTATCTAAGTATTTTAATACATTCTGCACATAAAAAAAAAATAATAATAACCAGTTCCACCTTCTCCCCAATCTGAGCATTAGCCTTGCTTGTAAAATTTAAGTTCTTAAAAGTGTGTGTGTGTGTGGGGGGGGGAGAGCGTGGGACAGACAATTGTGCATGATGGTGCACATGAAACCCATTCTCTCAGATGAGAGAGAATATGCTCATTTTGTAGCCAGTCATTTGAAATTTAGAATACCTTTACAAGGGAAACTACTGAGAATGTAATAAAAATGGTTTTCTTACTAGACAGATTGGTTTGTTTTGAAGAGAATAAATAAACCAAAACCAAAATCTCAGACATGCGGCCCTTGGCTGGAGGAAACTTTTGGGGTTGGTTTCCTGGCAATGCATTTAGCATTGGCTCTTTCTTTCCTTTTTTTTCTGTGCTCTTAAAGTTCTGTTTAAACTCTCTCTCGTTACAGACTCCTTTAACAAGATCTATGTCATTTTTACAGCTCCTCTTTAAAATGAAGGAACATTGGTCCTGCAGATAGGACATTAGAGAAGGAGTCAAAAGACCTGGGACCTATCATGACTTCTTCCACTGACCTTGGGGAAGTCATTAACTTCTCAGTTCCTTCTTTTTAATATCTGTAATATGGACATAATACTTACCCATTCTTTCCCCTCTTGCTCTTAAAACTAAAATTTCATCAATGCTGTGGCTGTTCCTTGTTTTGTTGGAAATTATCTTCTGTATCCAGATTGATGCTAATGTAGTAACCCATCAATCAACTAACAATGAAATATTTCCTCAGCCATTTCTTAAAAAAATTAACAGTTACTACATAAGTAAACAAATGAATTAAAGGACTGAAGTATGAAGTCATTAGTCTAAGTATGAGGAAACTATATCACTCAGATGGTTAGCAAATTATGACTTTTTAATGGAGACTATTGTACTATTAATTTGTTGTAACTTGTCAAACTGCGGACAGATTTAGATGGAAATTCTGGTCTTCTGATCTGGTACACTACCAGTAGTCATGTTTGGCAGTCTGAGGAGATGAAACAAGGACTGAATTAACACATTTTAAATTTTCCTTTCACTTTATGGGCTGTTCTGCTTAACACATGTTACCATATTTGGACACAAGTGTAAAGAATTGATTTAGCTGATGTGACAACATGACTTTGAGGTCAGCACAGACTAAGGCAAATTGTGCTTATCTTCATGTCAACTAGTCTTGATTAAAGTATGAGATCCTGAGCATTTAATCATAGTTGGCTAATACGATGCTGCACATGATGTGCCCTGGTTTATGCTGACCTCAGAGTCATGGATTCAGTACTTTCTCAGCTAACTTCATAATCATGTTCAAACATGGTAACATTTTGTAGTGGAAACAAACCTTTATGGGTTGGCATCTCCAAATGAATAATGGAGCACTCAAATGAGAGTGTGGAAACTTCAACTGCTGTATGATGTATTTGACTTGCGGACTGCAGTTTTCAGGGCTGTTGATCTGTTATCATCTCCTTTCAAAGAATCAAAAATGACTTACAAAGAGAGGGTTTCTTTGTTTGTTTTTTTAAAAGAGTATTGAATAAGTATTAACCATCTACAGATAAAAAGAAATTTGACTTATAAATTGAAAGAAATACTATAATCCCCATTTCATAGTTTTAGATAATCCCCAAAGCAACAATGGTTTAAATTTAGCTTTTCAATTAACAGATTGTGCCTCAGATCACCAGTTTTGAACAGCAATCAAATCCACCTGCATCCCTGATATATCGGGCAGTATTTCATGTTTATAATGAAAATTGACTGTTGAATGGTGGAGTAAACAATGACACCAAGTGGTAAGAAGAGTTCAATGCACATTTATGATCTCTCAATTTCCTCTAAGTCAAATTTTCTATGACTGAAACAAATAAAACGTTGTTGGGCTTTTTTAACAGTACAACAAACTTGGCACAGGAGTTTTCTTTGGTGCAGATGTTAAAACAGGTTTTTGGAATGCAGAGTAACAGGGAGAAGTTTCAGCATGGTGTATTGGGAGCTGTTTTGGACAGTTTCATCAAGAATAACTACAGCTCTAAATTCACATGCAGAATAGTTCATTAAAAATTAGTTCCAGGAGTGTTAAAGCATGAGTCATGATAGAGCAGTATAGTACGCTTAGATGCTAGGTATTTTTCTTGTTTTCAAAAGTATCTTGAGTGCTGATCACTTTTTTGCTTGACATTTTTTAATCTATCAAAAGAAAAGGAAAGAAAAGAATCTATAGAAGATAGAATGAAGATAAACAATGAAGTCTGATTTATAAGGAGAAAGGCATTATCTGAACCTGACTGAAACCATAACAAAAGCCAAAGATGCAATCTAATGAGTAGTTAGAGAATGCAGGTGTGGATCTTGTCATCTGGATCTAACTTGGTGTTATGAAACCAATGTGTTTACTTATTACGGTTTTCCATGGCCCATACTCAAGTACTGAAAACTCTCATGCCAAAGTTGGCCCACTACTGCTGTCATCGCCTCCTGCCACATGTTCACATTGCAGACTCTTTATTGATGATGAAATACTGGAATTATTGGAATGAAATGATAGCCAATAAAGTGTTGTTTCAGTGTTAGTATCTTATTCCATTCTTTCATTGCTGGGTCATTTAACAAGTGTCTAGCCTGAACTAATTAATGCTTGGGTCCAACAGATTTCACAGATCAAAGTACTGATATTTTTGTTAGTAGCTGTTTTTGTCTGGGCAGAACTTCTATGAAGATTTGTTGAACTGAGTCAGTCATTGAAGACTGTAAAACAGAGAAGAATTAAATGAGTAGTGATCAAGAATAGCCATAAAAATGAAATCTCTTCAAGACTGTTGCAACCTAGGCCTCATAGCTAGGGTACAGTGACACCAGTGAAATATGCTAGTCTTTGGTCTTGTCTGCACTTAAAATGCTTGCACCTACACTTGTCTACAATTAAATTGCTTCAGTTGCACTGTGGCACTTCTCTGTAGACACCACTTGTGCTGATAGTTGGGGTTCTCCCATTGGTTTAGGCAATCCACCTCCCTGAGTGGTCACATTTAGATCAATACAAGAATTTTTCAGTCAACTTAGAGCTGTCCCCAGGTGGACATAGGTCCCCAGGTGGACATAAATCAGTTTTTCATGCCCCAAAAGACATAGATAAATGGACTTAATTCTCTAGTGTAGACAACATAAATTAGCTAGCTGCAACACTTTTCCTGTCGCTGATCACTTGTAGCAGTAAATGTGAAGTCTCTGAGCCGCCCACCCCCTCCATGCCATATCTATAGTAAAGGTCACCCTTGGTAACAGCCATAGCTGTCTGTTTAAGTTAGTCAGCAGTATATGAAGATTTTCAGAAAACTAACAAAACATTGTGATCTGCATGTGTCTCCATTAGATTTCAGTCTAATTTATTGCTAAAATATTGCTAACTATAACGCTTGCTAACTAATAATACTTGCTATGCTTGCATCTCTCTTTCACTACTAACTCCCAGGCCAGAGCCTTCTAATTCTTCCAGATAAAGTTAAAAGAAAACTGTAGAGAAAGTCCTGGCCCAAAAGAAGTCAGTGGGACTTCAGACATTGACCTTCAGTAGGCCAGGCTTTCATCCTAATAGCTTATTTATCATTTTTATCAATTTTCCATACCGTGTAGCAACTTGTTCTACTGAATTAGTTTTCCTTGCTGTAAAAATGAGGCAAACAAGTCTCTGAATTCATATGTCATTGACTTTGTTTGCTCGGCAGTTTTTATTGCCTTGTTTTCCAAATTGGACATGAAATGCTTGTGACAGGAAAGACTGGGGAATTCCAAATATTGAGATTCATTAAACTATCTATCTCCCATAGGGATACAAGGAGCAAGCTTTTCACATAAAACACAAGTTAACCCAAACTGTCAGCTCTATTCAATAAAAAGTTGGGGGTAGGAAGAACCCCCTGGCATCTCTAATGGTGACAGCAGCTGTCTCTTCATGTGGTGTTCATAAGATGCTGTACAGACCACTTCTGAAAGAACAGCACTTAGAAACAAGTCATCTGTAAAAGAGACCTTATTTTCCTCCAGAATTTGCTCTAGGGGCCTGTGAAACCTACTGTTGCAAGGGATGTCACCCCACTTACCTTCCTCAGCTAGCAAAGGGAGAACTGTTGAGAGCTTCATTTTTTGTATAGGGGCCCTCCTCTGAGATCTAGCAAGGTGCTGTTTTAAATAGGTATCGCAGGAATATGTTTCGAGCAAAAGCATTTCACTTTGGGGAATTCTTGCTAAATGAATAACAGAAGGCCCCAGGATGGTATCTTTGATCACACAACTCAGTGTTTTTTAAGAAATGGCCAAATAAAGTAGTAATTTGTTAATTTTATAAGAGATCCAGATAGTCTTCTATTCATTTAATGTTTAGTTATAATACAATTATTTATTCTCATAATCTTATATTGAGAAATAGGCTCGGCCTATATGTGCAGGGACTAGGAGTCAAGCATTCTTAAACTGTAAGTGTAGAATTTTGGAAAAGTACCCTAAGCTAACATTTTCAAATATGTCCTCTAACTTGGGCTATGTCTACACTTGCACTTTTAAGTCGACTTTAACTAAGTCGATTTAACTAAGTTGACTTAAAGTCGACTTAATTAAGTCGACTTAGTGTGTCTACACTTAAAATTAAAGTCGACTTAAAGGGGAACTTACAAAGTTGACCTAGAGCATCCACACTGGATGCTCTAGGTCAACTTTGTGGGGCTAGAGGGACCTTGGGTAGGTCCACAGTGG
>ML686006.1:5892336-5903270 GCA_007922175.1 Pelusios castaneus | reverse complement strand
CATGGATAACAACATTTTAAAGAAATTAATAACATACACTTTAAAGTATTGTATTTTGCCCATATTTCAATCTTTGCTGGATTATAATTCACATTTGTAACTAAAAATAAGGCCAAGGAGAAATTAAATTACTCAAAATTATGATCTGATTTAGTATCAATTTCTCAGTGAAGAGTCATTCAAATTTTAGAATGACCTAATCACTTCACTGTGACTGTAAGAAGTCTGTAGTATTTTTAAATTGGAGACTACTGAGCCCACTTTTTCCTTCGTAACTGAAGCTAGTACCATTGACAATAACAGTTATTGGGGGATGCTCTATTGTGTCAATGCTTTGACAATCCAGGGACTTGGCACAAGTCTGACACCCTGGAGACTTAAAATCCATTATTGGAAAGTGAAGGAGGTCATTTCATCTGTATCTGAAACATCTATAGAGAGCTGCTAGCTTTTGAGCCCAATACATTCACTTGGATCAGTATTGAATGAATTTTCCTTTAAGGAAACTTTTGTTTGACTCATTTCTGATTATATTCCCTTCCACTCAAATTTAAGATAAAAAGAAGGATGAGAGAGAAAAACAACCTAAATAAATAAATTTAAAAAGGTGCTCTCCAGTTCCAGCAAGATGACAGGTGCATAGTTAATATAGATTCAAAAGTACAGTTTTCAATATCTGACAGGAGAAAGAATGACTTGAAAATTCTTGGGTCTAATGGCTATTGAAATGATTTGTTTGTTGAAACTAAACTTAATCCCAGATCGAGGGATGTGATAATTCCCCTCTATTCGACACTGGTCAGGCCGCATCTGGAATAGTGTGTCCAGTTTTGGGCTCCCCACTACAGAAAGGATGTGGACAAATTACAAAGAGTCCAGCAGAGGGCAACAAAAATGATTTGGGGGCTGGGGCACATGACTTATGAGGAGAGACTGAAGGAACTAGGTTTATTTAGTCTACAGAAGAGAAGACTGAGGGGAGATTTGATAGCAACCTTCAACCACTTGAAGGGTTTGTCCAAAGAGGAGGGAGCTAGGCTGTTCTCGAGGGTAACAGAGGACAGAACAAGGAGCAATGGTTTCAAATTACAGCTGGGGAGGTCAAGGTTGGATATTAGGAAAAACTTTCTCACTAGGAGGGTGGTGAAGCATTGGAATGGGCTATATAGGGAGGTGGTAGAATATCCATCTTTGGAGATTTTTAAGGCTCGGTTAGACAAAACCCTGGCTGGGGTGATTTAGGGTGAGTGGTCCTGCTTTTTAGCAGGGGGTTGGACTAGATGACCTCTGAGGTCCCTTCCAACCCTATGATTCTATGAGAACTTCATCATCTGGACCTACAGAAAGGAGGCTCTTGAGGAATTCCACTGAAATTTCAACAATTTCCACACCACCATCAACTTTAATCTGGACCACTCCACATGGGAAATCCACTTCCTGGACACTATAATACACATAAGTAATGGACATACAAACACCACCCTATACTGGAAACCTACTGACTGCTATAGTTACCTATATCCCTCCAGGTTTCATCTGGGACAAACCACATGATACATTGTCTACAACCAAGACCTAAGCTAGAACCACATTTGCTCCGATCCCTCAGACAGAGACAAACGCCTTCAGGATCTCTATCAAGCATTCTTAAAATTACACTATTCACTTGAGGAAGTGAAGAAACAGATTCACAGAGTCAGACGGGTACCCAGAAGTCAACTACTACAGGACAAACCTAAGAAAGAAAACAACAGAACCCCACTGGGCATCACCTACAGCCCCCAAAACAAACTTCTCAGTACATCATAAAGGATATACAGCCTATCCTGCAAGATGATCCTTCTCTCTTTCAAGCCTTGTGAGGTAGGCCTCTGCTTGCTTACAGACAACCCACCCAACCATAAGCAGATACTCACCAGCAACTATACACCATACAACAGAAACATGAAGGCAGGCACCTTTCCCCACAACAAATCCCCTTGCCAACTCTGCCCACATATTTACTCAAATGATATCATCATAGGACCTAACCAAACCAGCTACGCCATCAGGGACTCATTCACCTGCTTATTCACCAATGTGATATATGCCATCATGTGCCAACAATGCCCCTCTGTCTTATATATTGGCCAGACTGGACTGTCTCTTCACAACAGAATAAATTGACACAAATCAGATAGCAAGAATGGTAACATTCAAAACCCAATAGGGGAACACTTCAACCTCCTTGCACATTCTGTGAAAGATATGACAGTTATAGAGCTTCAACAAAAACACTTTAAAACAAAACTCCAAAAGGAAACTGCAGAGTTAGAATTCATATGCAAATTTGTCACCATTAAATTAGATCTGAATAAAGATTTAGGATGGCTTACTCATTACAAAAGGTGATTTTCCCTCTTTAAACCTTCCCACCTTCTTATCTGTTGTTCCACACTGTTTGAATCAAAATAACTTGCTTGGTTTGCTGAAAAAGTCTGAACTGACCTTGTGATTTACTCTTCTCTGTATTTGTATATTCCCCTACCTACAGTAGGTTCCATTTCATGAGTCTGATGAGGTGGGATTTTACTCACAAAAGATCATGCAATAAATAAATGTGTTAGTCTTTAAAAGCCACAGGACTCCTTCGGATTTTTTTTTTCCCCATAGAAGGCAATAATGCCAAACTGAAGTCTATTTACATTTCTGTTAGAAATCGGATGAAGACAGGATTGCAAAATGATTGCCAAGTGAGTTAATGAATAGATCCATAGATAAAATAAGAACAAAAAGGGGCTAGATTGTGAGTTAATGATGTTGTAACATACTTTGAGCCAGATTCTCCTTTGATTTCTCACCAATTCAACACCACTGACATCAGGAGAGTTGCTCATAATTTACCCTGGTGTAAATAAGAGTACCTTGCTCTTCTAAGTACGGAGAGAGAAAAAGTCACAAGGGTGCATCTACACTTGTAAATTAAGTCAACTTAAGCTTGCTTAAATCGACTTAATTTACCCTGCGTAAGTCGACTTACTTTACCCTGCTTAAGTCGACTTAAAGAAAATAAAGAAGACTTTATTAAACCTCATTTTACTTTGACTTAAGCCTAAAGTCAACTTTTTAAAGTCAACTTAGGCCAGTATAGACCTGGAGTAGCCCTAAGTCGACTTAGGGCTACACCAGGACTCCACCACTGCCCTCCCTGCCGGGGGGGCACAGGGGGAGCCTGGCATGCCCCCCCACAGGGCAGAATCCTGCCCACCCTGCCCCTATGCCCTGCCAGGGTCTCTCTCCCCCTTTGCCCCATTGTACCCATGTAAAATGGGGTAAAGGCTGAGCCCCCTGGCACAGAGCAAGGGGTGCCCTCCCTGCCCCCATGGACCTGCCCTAGGTCCCCCAAGCCCCTAGAAGTCAACCTAGGCATCCAGAGTGGACTCTCAAGGGCTGCGTCTACACTGGTAAATTAAGTCGACTTAAGCTTGGCTTAAGTCGACTTAATGTGCCCGGCATCTACACTACACTTTGCTTAAGTCGACTTAAGCAGCTTGCTTAATTCGACGTAAGGAAAATAAAGTCGACTTAATGAAAATTAAGTCGACTTTATTAAACCACCTTTCTAATCGACCTAAGGCTTAATTCGACTTTCTAAAGTCGAATTCAGCCAGTGTAGCCCTGGGGTAGCCCTAAGTTGACTTAGGGCTACCCCAGGACTACACCAATGCCCTCCCTGCTGAGGGGGACACAGGGGGAGCCTGGCATGCCCCCCAAAGGGCAGGGCATGTGGGCACAGTGTGACACTGTCTGGATTTAGGGAAGCATTTATGATATTTTCTATGGATATCTCATAAATGCAATAATCCATAGGAACTATATCATGTTTGGTATCAATAGAAAGGTAGTAATTTGCTGGGAATGATTATATAGTTTATGTCTAGGAATTGTATTTTGATTAGAAGTTTAGAATTTTATGTTATATCCATACTTTAACTTGTGTCTTTCTGGAGAAATGTGTTAGAGGGGAGGGTGTGAACAACCATTGTCTCCTTAATGTTTAGGAATTTGCCAGGTGATATGATCCCTGGGAGTAAACTGATGAGCCATTAAGGATACAATGCTTGTATTCTTTATGTCCTCAATGGCTCATCAGGATACTCCCTGGGACCATTCTACCTGGAAAATTCCTAAACATTAAGGAGACAATGGTTGTTCACACCCTCCCCTCTAAGACATTTGTCCAGACTGACACAAGTTAAAGTATGGATATAACATCAAATTCTTAACTTCTAATCAAAATAGAATTCCTAGACATAAACTATATAATAATTCCCAGCAAATTACTACCTTTCTATTGATACCAAACATGACATAGTTCCTCTGGATTATAGCATTTATGAGATATCCATAGAAAATAATATCATAAATGCTTCCCTAAATCCAGACAGTGTCACACACAGGGCTCTGCCCTGCCAGAGTCCCTGTCCCCCTTTGCCCCATTGTACACAGGGAGTGCTCCCCCCTGCCACCATGGACCTGCCCAAGGTCTCCCTAGCCCCACAAAGTCGACCTAGAGCATCCAGTGTGGATGCTCTAGGTCAACTTTGTAAGTTCCCCCCAAAGTCGACTTTAAATTTAGGTGTAGACATGCTAAGTCGACTTAGCTAAAGTCGACCTAAATTTACAAGTGTAGACATAGCCATGGGATCTTAATTAAGGGGGAACTAGATCTTTCAAGAGAATGCATTATGTCTAAACCTGTTAAAGTTGGTCATGATTAGCTTGCCTTTCTCAAAATGCTCTCCTAGCCATTATCATCCATTCTGGATAATTTAAACTAGATTAGGTAAAATTAAAGGTTAAAGAAAGCACATAGCATATTTATGGTTCTTGTAAGTTTTAATCATATTGTAAAGTCTGAGGTTCATATTGTATCTGAATTTCATCTTGACTTGCTACAAAGCAGAATGATACAATTTAGGTTACAAGCAGGAAGGCAGCAATTCAGTGAACAATTTCAATTAAAGGAAAGTAGCCCTTCTCTGAGAGACAGGTGTGTCATCAACCTCAAGTTCATCCTTAGTAGTTAAGGCTGCAGTGCTACAGAGCATAATGAATGACCATGCATCCCAACTGTCACAATCTCATTTAGTTGTGTGTTTGATAGACACAGGACAATGCAGCAGGTTAAGTATTTCATTCTTATATACATGTGAGGACTTGTCTATTAGAGTAATAGATTCCTCTCTGCTGCTACTATCAATACATGTCACACCAAATTCTTCCCTTATTTAATGCATTAAAGTCAAGTGAGTAAGAGAGTATGGGGCCAGGATTGAACTAATGAAAAGATGGTGATTGTACAGTGATGAGGAACAAGAAAGGTGGCTATGTGGATAAGAAATGAAAAGGAGAGACTACTGGCAAATAAGGAAGAGATTGAGGGGAAGATTTTAGAAGATGAAGTGAAATAGTATAGAAAATAAATCTCCCAAGAGATTGGAGATAGGGTATAAAGACAGACAGAAATAATGAGAAAAGAAGAGACTAAGATAAAATGGGGGAGCAAGGTAGTAGATAAATTTAAAAAAAACAGTGAAAAAGACAAACATGTAACAGAAGGAAATATATCTTAAGTGAAGGAATGAAAAAGGAAAAGAAAGGAAGGATAAATTAAAGTAATAACAAGATCAAAATATGGGGAACTCTTATGAATAATGTTAATATGGAGGGAAGTTTGACAGATTACATATTCCACAAATGCATATAATAAACAACAGAGAAGTACTGAAGAATCAACAAAAAGGTACAAATATAGCCTGTGCATAGTGGAAGGGAAGGAGTTGAGGTTAAGAACAGGGACTGATGAATGGAGCATAGACTTCATATCAAATGATTTAACCATTTATATCCTTGTATTTTACAGTTTGAATGGATAGAATATGCAGTCTCAATTCAAAGTTAGTAATGTTTTACTGTTTATGATGAAAATATATATTACACAAAAACAAAACAAATGGTTCATGATAGATAATAGAATTTCCATGAGCCATTCAAAATATATTACCCAGACTGCATGTACTCACTAGTAGAGGCCTGGGATGGGGAGTTTGGGGCCTCAGAGGAAGTTGCTGGGAAAATGGAGGGGGAGATGTCAGACTCAGGTGGGAGAAGAATATATCAATGGAGCTCCTGACTAGACAGAAGTATCTAAGCCTATGTCTACACTTACCAAAGTTAGTTTGAATTAGTTAATTTGAACTAACATGGCCCCACTGGAATTTTAGTTTGAACTAGCTGGCACTTGCTTAGTTCAAATTAGTCAGTTGCATTAAGCTCAATGTGTCGGTTAGTTTGAACTAACATGGCCACATTGACTTAATTTGAATTAACTAGTTCGAATTAAGGTTTAGTTCAAAAGGTATAATCAAATTTATTAGTTCCAATTAAGGAAGCCCTTAATTCGAACTAATGAAAGCCTAGTGTGCCCAAGGCTTAAGTTAGTTTGAATTAAGCTTCCTTAATTCGGACTAGCTTGCCAGTGTAGACATAGCCTTACTAACAGAGGAAAAGCAGCAGTACAATTAAATCTTTGGGGTGGGGAAAATATTTGATTGAGAAGACTCCAATTAGTCTAAATCAACTCTGTATTTAAAGGGAAGGCTCTTTTTTAAGTGTCAGTCTTATTTGTTGTGGGATGAGATTTAATGTGTTTATGTGCCAAGGAATGCAAATTTTATTTCAGTGTAAATCTGACATTATCTAACACTTTTGGAACAAAGGTATATAAAAGAGGCAGTGAAATATACTGCATATGGCAGTTTGAGAACAGATGTATATTTTATGTATAAAGAGTTCAATGGTTCTGTGCTCTAGCTGCTTTATCTACATGAAATGAAAATATAAAGGCAGTCTTAAGTAGTGTGGCCATTGTGTGTTAGAGAAAAACAATGACAACTCCTTGGATTTAGACTTGTGATTATACAGCATAGGGCATTATAGTTCAAGTTATTTCCTTTTAAACAGATGTTAGATGCAGTTCAGCAAGCAAACCAGACTTTCCAATGAGAACTAAATCACAAATGATGAAAATGAACATCATATAGTTGGTATAGAAATCTTATACAAGACACATTTTCTGCCTCCGCATTTCTCTCTCTCCTGAATTTCCATCTCAAGAAACTTCATTTTGACACCTGCACCGGTTTGAGAAAAGGACTTAGCAGAGGGTGTCTTGTTGAATTATACAGGCATAAGTGTTGGAATGCTCATCACATAAGTGGAAGTGAACCGTCATCTAACACTACAATATACCTGATCTGTGCTGTGGATGTTAGAGTATTGAGATTTAATTGACACATGCAACTGACATTATCTTTCTCCTCTCTGACAAGGTAGACTCAAGATTTCTTGCTCTTAAAGTCTCTGCTTTCTTATTTTCTCACAGGTAAAAATCCAGATAGATCTATTACTTTCAATTGAAGATTCACCCTGTCTCGATGTTTTAAAATAGGAATTGAACTGGATCTTTTTTTAAAGCCTCCTCAAGATTAGATAGGATTTTGTTTGACATTGAGAACATAACATGCAGTTATTGAAAAAAATAATAATGCTCAAATCTTTGATAAACAAGTTGCAGCTCAAAAGAGTATCAATTAAATAACAGATGACTTTTAAAAGTATGCCATCTGCACTCATACAAAGTCCAAGAGAAGGTAATTGCTACCCCTGATTCTAACACCAGAGCTCATTGTTCTGTCAGCTTATGAACTTATTTCTTTTCTTTTCTTTTTTTAAGGAATTTTAAATGGCAGGTATAGTTTGGACGCAGGGTACTACAAATCTTTTCCAACTGTTACCACAATTTTCACTCAATATGAATCACGCAACAACAGATTTCAGTCAGTCTGAGTTCGGCGTCCAGCAGAGTTCTATCAGAGAGGATGCACTCAGGAGTAGGAAGTCATAGGGAAGGGGAATGAGATTGTGAGGAGGTGGTGAGAAAGACTGTGAAGATTGGGAACATGTGGAAATGGTTTCAGGGTAGAGTTGGTGCTGGGAGAAAGGGAGACTAGAGATTTCAGGGAGGTTACAGAGAGGTAAAATGGAGAGTTCTGAATAAACATTGAACAAGATATGACATCTTTTTATGCCTGTCAAAATCAAACCTCCCACATTTTAAAACTGGCTCATTACTACATAATTCTTCTCATTAATACTATTCAGTAGGTCTACCAAAGACAGTTATTTAGCCTTTTCTCCCTGAGATACAATAAATAAAGTAAGTGTATGCCTGCTTGGCTGCTGCCTTCAGAAGTTTGCTCATTATTTCATTTTCCTTGCCCTGACTGCAAAGCTCTCTAGTCTTCTGCTTGGCTGACATGATCTAGTAGCATTTTTTTCCAGCTACTGTAAATTAGAGGGGTTCTGACAGCTTGTTGCCCTCAGGCTTGACTGTCTCTCCCTGTTGTTCCCTTGCCATCACTTGGCTGGCTAAATCAAATGTCTTTTGTTCTCGCACTTGGGTGGCCCCTGGGCACTGAGAGGTCAAAAGCACAGTACGTATTTTAAAAGATTTTAATCTGAATGGAAGTCACTGAGGATTATTTATTTGTAGATCTTAAATCTCCAAAGAAATAGTCACTTGTAAAAGGGGCTTGTGACTAATGAAGAGGATGTAGATTAGCCAGAGTCTAGAGTTATTATTTAAGGCAACTTATAGAATTGTAGGGCTGAAAAGGACCTTGAAAGGTCATCTAGTCCAGTCACCTGCATTTATGGCAGGAATAAGTATTATCTATCCATCCCTGACAGGTGTTAGTCTAACCTGTTCTTAAAAATCTCCAGTGACGGAGTTTTCACAACCTCCCTAGGCAATTTATTTCCATGCTCAACTACTGACAGTTAAGATTTTCCAAATGTCCAACCTAAATCGCCCTTGCTGCAATATAAATTTGTGCTTCTTGTCCTATCTTCAGAGGTTAAGGAAAAGGATTTTTCTCCTTCTTCCTTGTAACAACCTTTTATGTACTTGAAAACTGGTAACATGTCCCCACTCAGTCCTCTCCAGATGAAACAAACCCATTTTTTTCAGTCTTTCTCATAGGTTTTGTATTCTAGACCTTTAATCTTTTTTTTTTTTTGCTCTTCTCTGGACTTTCTCCAATTTGTCCACATCCTTCTTGAAATGTGGCACTCAGAACTGGACAAAATACTTCAGCTGAGGTCTAATCAGCACAAAATAAAACAGAATTACTTCTCATGTCTTACTTACAACACTCCTGCTAACAGTGTAACAGTGTTACATAGTTACACCGTTGACTCATTTAGCTTGTGAGCCACTATAACACCCAGATCTCTTTCCATAATATTCCTTCCTAGGCAGTCATTCCTCCTTTTGTGTGTCTGCAACTGATATTTCTTCCTAAATGAAGTACTTTGCATTTGTCCTTATTAAATTTTACTTCAGATCATTTCTCCAGTTTGTCTAGAACATTTTGAATTTTAATCCTATCCTCCAAAGCACTTGCAACCCCTACCAATTGGGTATCATCTGCAAACTTTATAAATATACTCTCTGTGCCATTATCTAAAGCATTGATGAAGATGATGAACAGAGTTAATCTCAGAATGGATTCCTCCAGAACCCCACTTGAAAGGCTCTTCCACCTTGATTGTGAAGCACTGATAACTACTACTTCAGCTAGCTATGAACCCACCTTATAGTAGCTCCATCCAGGTTGGATTTCCCTAGTTTGTTTATGAGATCATGTAATCAAAAGCCTTACTAAAGTCAAGATATGCCACATCTATCACTTCCCCACTACCCACAAGGTTTGTTACCCTTCAAAGAAAGTTGTCAGGTTGGTTTGAAATGATTTGTTCTTCCCATATCAGTACCCACCATATTATCTTCCAAGTATTTGCAAACTGATTGTTTAATTATTTGCTCCATTGTCTTTCCGGGTACTGAAGTTAAAGCTGATTGGTCTGTAATACTGAGAGTTGTTCTTATTCCCCTTTTTATAGATTGCCCCTATATTTCCCCTTGTTCTGGAATCTTTCCTGTCTTCTATGACTTTTTGAAGAGAGTCACTAATGGCTCATATCTCCTAAAACAGCTCCTTGAGTATTCTAGTAAAATCCTCAGATACAGACCCCTAGTAGGCAACATACCTCCTGGGATGCCATGTCAGGCTGACACCTGGGTGCCTTTGCCCCCTTCAGAAGATAGTTACCAACCACTACTACCCTACATTTCCTGCCGGGGAGTGGCAAACCTCCCAGCCTTGTGGGTATATGACTTCTCTTCCTCCATCCTTGGAAGCAATTTCTTATTGCTCGTTGCAAGGGCAATATAATGGTTCATCATCAGTGGGGTGGGGTAGACTGGGATAAGGCATGGAGCACTCCCTGTTGCCAGAAGTAACAGGCAGCCTGTGTCCTCCCTGTGGCAAAGCCATATCCTCCTCCGTTGGTGGCACGATAGCAGTTCTCCCTAGCTGAATAGCTTCATCAGTCTTGGGCATCTATATATGAATACTCTCAATGAATTCCTTGTGGGCAGGAATTCTCCTCAGTCTCAACACCTCCTCCTGTAGCTCTACTACCTGTTTCCTGAGAGATTCCACCAGCAGACACCTTTTACACTGGATGCTGCCACCCTCCTCCCCTCCCCCCCCCCTTGCCCCACTCTAGCCTAGCTTTTTGAGAGTGGGAAATTCAGGCCACCATCTCTGCAAATCTATACCCTCTTGGCCAAGGCATCTGTGGTCATATTCTCTGTCTGGATTCAGGTGCAGGGAAGGAGACAGGAACAGCATTGGCACTGGCAATGAGAACTTTCCTAACCATATCGATTATATTAAGACTCCCTCTAACAAACTCTCCTATCTGCAGTCCCGTTTGCTAGCTTCCATTGGTCACTTAGGCCTTGTCTACACGATCAGTTTATC
>ML686006.1:5858580-5887336 GCA_007922175.1 Pelusios castaneus | reverse complement strand
ATTTAATTCACAGCTAACATAGAAAATCCCTAAATAATAAGTGTGTGGGAATCTATTTGAAAAAACTGATATCTTAATTTACATTATCAAAGAGCATTATCTATTCATTACCTCATCCATAGCTACCTTTTAAAATGCTAATTATAGAATAGGTTTTTTTTTCTGTTCAGTTCTGATGGTAACACTGAATTCTCTAGCCCTTGTGTGATAAGAACATTTACCTTCTGATGTACATGATCTTTTTGTAATGACATTGCTGGTGAAAACATCATGCCTCAGTGGACTGCCAGATTATTTTATATCAGGCCTTGATGTCATAGAATCATAGAAAATTATGGTTGGAAGGGACCTCAGAAAGTTATCTAGTCTAACCCCCTGCTCAAAGCAGGACCCGTCTCAACTAAATCATACCAGCCAGGACTTTGTCAAGACGCACCTTAAAAAATCTCTAAGGATGGTAATTCCACCACCTCCCTAGGTAACTCATTCCAGTGTTTCACTACCCTCCTATTGAAAAAGATTTTCCTCATATCCAGCGTAAGCCTCCCAACTGCAACTTCGGACTATTGCCTCTTATTTCATCATCTGCTACCACTGAGAACAGTTTAGTTCCATCCTCCTTTCAGGGAATTAAAGGTTGCTATCAAATCCCCCCTCATTCTTCTCTTCTGCAGACTGAACAAATCTTGTTCCCTCAGCTTCTCCTCATAAATCATGAGCTTCAGCCCCCTAATCATTTTTGTTGGCCTCCACTGGACTCTTTCAATTTGTCCACATTCTTTCTGTAGTAGGTGGCCCAAAACTGGACACAGTATTCCTAATGTTGCCCCACCAGTGCCAAATAGAGGAATAATCATTTCCCTCAATTTGCTGGCAGTGCTCCTAGTAATGCAGCCCAAAATGTCATTAACTTTCTTGACAATAAGGACACATTTTTTACTCATATCCTGCTTCTTGTCCACTGTAACCCCCAGGTCCTTGACTGCAGAACTGCTGCCTAGCAAGTTGGTCCTCAGTCTGTAGCAGTGCATGGGATTCTTTCATCCTAAATGCAGGATTCTACACTTGTCATTGTTGAGCCTGATCAGATTTCTTTTGGCCTAATCCTCTAATTTGTCTAGATCTTTCTATATCTTATCCCTATCCTCCACCCACTCTACCCATCTTGGTATCACCTGCAAACTTCCTGAGGGTGCAATCCACCCCATCCTCCAACCAGATCACTAAAGAAGATGTTGAACAAAACCAGCCCCAGTGCCAACCCTTGGGAGACTCTGCTTGTTCCAGCTGCCAATTAGACACTTAGCTGTTGATCAACATCTGTTGAGCCCGATGATCTAGCCAGCTTTCTATCTATCTTATAGTCCATTGATGCAATCCATACTTTAACTTGCTGATAATAATACTGTGGGAAACGGCATCAAAAGCGTTGCTAAAGTCAAGGTATATCACATCCACTGCTTTCTCTACATCCAAAGAGCCAGTCATCTCATCTTAGAAGGCAATTCTATGTGTGTCACAACATGGACTGAGGCCAATCACTGTGCGCCAATAAGTTTAAATTGGCTTCTTATTGTGTATTATAACTTCATAGCATTGGCAGAAAAAGAAATAATAATATAAAGCAGAAAAGCAGAAAAAGCAGGAAAGAAAATGAAACAAATAATGGTTTTTGTGTGAAACCCATTGGGAGACTTGGAATTTGACTGAGTATCATTTTGATCCAAAATAACCCAAGACTTAAAGTGAACTTCAAGGGGTGCAAATCTCTATAGATTCAAACCAGAGGAAAGGTTTTCATGGGACCTGCCAACCAAAACTGAAAAGTACTGCACAGCTTTTATGTGGCTTGGAAAACCTTAGTGAGAGTAAAGAAGCAAAAGGAGACACATAATCATTTTCAGACAGTCTACACCAATCTCATTAGAGAGAACATGACTTTGTGAAATATACTCAATGCTATATTACAGGGCAAGCATTGAGCAGATTAAGAAGCTGCACCTGGGACAAAGATTCCCCTTAAGTACACAATAAGCAGTTGAAGAGCCAAGTACATGAGTGAACACTAAAAATTGGGGCCTTGTTTATTCAAGCACATCATTACAACATACACAGTGCTGACTGCTGAAAATTCAAGTGCTCCCTCAGGGTGGGAGGAGGAAATTCAGTTTTCCAGTCTCCAGCCACAGGGATGTGTCACTGTTCTGCATCGGCACTCATGTTTGAATCATCTGGGTTGGAGGCTAATGAAAAACAAAGGGTTGATAATCAGTGTTCTTTAAATGAAATGGATGAAAGAATGAAAAATAAGACAGAGACAGTTGGAGGTTCTTTGTATCATTCTTGGCTAAGAAATTGATCATTCAGCCAAGTTATGAAAGGAAAACAAAATATTTTCCTGCCAATGATAAACTCTTTAAGTGTATCTAGAGACCAAATACTAGACATGCTTAAGGAAATAACTGAACCCTGATTATGTTTGGATGGACAATTCAGAAGCTTAGTGCTGGAACAGGCATATTTTATCAGAATACATCATTTTAATATAAATCATACTCCCACACTTTGATTTAAATTTCAGAACAGTTTAAGAAAAGCATTTAGAAATGTGGTGGATTATAATGCTGTACAGATTTCTATAATATCCTCATGCACTGCAGGAGGCAAAGCATTTTGCAAGAGAATTACTGGCAACAAGACAATAATATTGGGAGATCACCAGTCCTGATGCTTTGGGGAAAGGAATAACATATGTTATATGGACATGAGAAAAATGATCTTTCTTTGTTTAGTTCAGCTGAACATGTAGAGGCACAGTTTTCTTGAACAACATGAAAGAAGTTATTAATTTGATTGCAGGAATACTATTTTACCTGCCTGGTTATATAAATCTATGCCTTGTGTTATGTAATGATAGGGTTTAGATATTATTAGATATTAGATCAATATTATGGTATTGACTGCAGTGTGCTTGATACTGTCCAAACAAATAGGAAGATCCAAGCCAAAATAGCATACACCACAGAGACAATATTAAGAATGAGGGTGTTTTATTGTTGTTTGTGTTTATTTTGAATGCTGTTTTTGGTTATGTTCAGTTCTGAACTGAAACATAGCTACTTAAGCTATGCCAGTTCTTCACCGTATTCAATTGCTTGCATAAGTCTGTTCCTTACTCTTTGTCTGTTTTGTTCTTTTTTTTTTTTTTTTAGACTCCAACTCTCCAAGGCCAAGATTATCTTTTTATTCATTTGTGTGCCTGGAAGAAGGGAGCCCCAATCCTGATTGGGATACTCGAGTGCTTATTTAGTATAAATATTTGTTAATAATAAAACAATTATTTGTTGTTATAGTGTCTCTTCCTTTATCAGAAGACAGATGATCTCCCCAAGAGATCTTTCCAAAAAGAGAGAGAATATATGGACCTTTATCCCCAGAATTGTGGGTTCTCTGAAGCCACTCTCAATTCTGCCTCAACTCCAATAGAGGTTAATGGTAAAAGTGCTTCAGGGTCAGACCCTTTTAGGTACATAGAAGGACATCCCCCAAGTGTCATGTTCCCTGGTGTGTCTTCTAGCCCCATGATAGAATTCCTCGCTTCCTCTCATTTTCTCCTCCTAATACTCAACCAGCTAGTAATTTGTTTCAGCCATCCCACCACTAGCAGCCATAATCCCAACACTGCTGAGAAGAAGAAGAATGAATGGCAGGAGTAATAAATTGTGTGGCTCTTCAAATAACTTTGAAATCACCTCAGTCCTGGATTTAGTTCCACATGCTGCCAAATTGTCCTCCAGCAAAAGCTCTGCTTCTACACCAGGCTTTCAAACTAGCAATACCAATTACAGTACTGCAATTTTCATTGGCTAGAGATACCAAATAGAAGAAACAAAGGAACTGGGAACCTTTGCGTCAACAGCAACAAAACCTATTTATGTTTAGATTTTATTTTGTATTGCCTGTAGTCTAATTGGCATTTGGTGAATTTAGATATGAATCATCCATGGATGAATGAAAAGCACTTACCATCTAATGTCAAAAATTTTAAAACTAGATGCTTGAAGCCAACAGAAGTTGTGGTGTGCCTGACATTTTTGAAAATCAAGCTTCTTATTTAGGCTCCTGAACATGGGTTTAGGAAACTACTTTTAAGCATCCTCTTCCAAATAATTCTTGATCTATAATAGTTTGCCAGCAGCAATTTACTTCATCATTTCGAAACAATTTTTAGTTTGAATATGTCTGATATACTGTCCTGTTAGAACACACATCACTTAACAATAGCTGGAAAATCATGTTTAACTCCAGCCAATCAACTTGAAATTGTCAAAAACTGATCAGGATGGTTTACAGGTATATATATTTGTATAAAGGGATATCACCATGGATCATAAACACATTAGAGCATGTCTACACACAGTAGCAATGCACATTATGGAGATGTAATTTCTAAAACACACTAACGTGTTGTTCGCTATGTTGTCGGTGTTGGCAAGCTGGTGTACACTAGAAGAACCCTAGTACACTTCAATGTAGTAATCTTTATTTTAATGTCCCCTAAGGAACTCTTAACATGCACCTTCATGTTTACATGGAGCAAATAGTGCACAACACCTAAGTTTATTTTAGAAATCACACCCTGTAATATGCATTGCTGACCCATGTAAGCAAACCTTAGGTAACAGCAAGACTGAGTTTTCAGAAGTGACCATTGATTTTGGATGCTTTTGTTTCATGTAGCTAACAAGACAGAATCCTACAACTGAGGTTCCTAAAAGTCACTAGTAACTTTTTTTAAGTGACAATAGCAGCACCCGTGACCCACATTAACTGTTGCTTCTACTCCCCCCACTCCCCCACCCCAGGAGCATTGCTTAGGGCAGTGGTTCTCAACCACTGTGTTGCGACACAAAAGTGTGCCACAGCACAGCAGTGAGTGTCCCCCTCCGTCCCCACCACCGATTTGTGCCAGAATCTTGAGCTCCGGCCACGCAGGCACAGAGAGCCTGCCTGCTCTGCACTCAGCTCCAGGCTGGCTGCTCAGATCCACCGCCCTAAAGTATGTAGCTCAGGTACATGGTGCAGGGTGGGAGGGGAGGGAAATTTAAATCCCTCCCTCCCAGACAGGCAGTATGTGAGGGCCCCAGCAAAGGGTCTTACTGGGAAAAGGGTAGCTGGGCAGGGGTGAAGTTGGCAGCAGACAGGCTCTGGGCTGGTGGCAGTGAGGTGGCTGTAGCCCAGGCTGGGTCCCGGGGTTGGTGGCTGGCCCAGGTCTGGCCCCTCACTGCAGTGGGGGTGGCTGGCCTGACCTCAGTCCCTGGCTATGGCAGGGGTGGCTGGCCCAGCCCCCAAGACTGGCCCCAGTTGCAGAGGGGCTGGCCTGTCCCCGGGAGCCAAGGAGGGAAGGGGGCCTCGGTGGCAGGCTGAGTGTGGGGGAGGGGCGAGTGAGGGAGAGGGGTGGGTTCGGGTGGTGGGCAGGAGGGGTGAGTGGGAGGGGGGGTGGGTTTGGGCAGTGGGGCGCGAGTGAGGGGTTGGGCTCGGGTCCTGTGCTGCGAGGAGGGGAGAGCTTCTTGTGTCACACATGTGTCCTCCCAGAGAAGGGCTGAGATCAAGAACTTCCTATGAAATTTTCCAATATCATTTAAAAAATAACTTAAAATAATAAAACTTATTTTAGAAGTCCTGAGTGGTGTGATGCTTCATCTGTAGCATATAATGAAGAAAATGTAGCATATAAAATAGAAAATGTAACTGCTATAAAAAATAAAACAGTAAGTCTTTCTCTGAAAGTTCCTGGAATAAGAACATTTATTATATATTATGGTAGTTGGATAAGTCGATTTGTGGTCTATTTTTATGAATTGTATTGTGTTTGAAGGTTACACAATCTGGTTAGAGAACACTGTTTTCTTGTTCCTTTTGGCAGAAGGGAAAAAGATGAAATGCAAGCCATACTCTTCACTGTAAATCTCAAGAGGGAATGTAGCTTGGTGTTTCTGTTGAGTGCGATTTTTGTTTTGGTAACTATTTATCTTCTATTTAGCGTTTTATGGAGATATAAATAAATCAATCTTCTACAATCCAGAACAAAATTTACTTTTCTGCTTGTCTTTTTTTTTTACCTAAGCATGTGCGAGTTAATTTACTATTCACGAGGGACTCATAGCAGTGGCTAGAATCAGAATTGTGCAAATTCCTGCTGCACTATTCCATTGATTCACCTCAACTATGAATTATCACATTCTTGCTATTCCAGTTCTGTGTCTCTCTAGAGCAAAATTACCAATTATGAGGAATGTTGTCATTTTTTACCTTTATAGTTTTCTCAGCTCAGAAAAAGGAAAATTCAAACTGTGGGGAAATACTTAGTAATTCTACATCTTTTAGAGTTTAATTCTGTAGTTAATGATTATTTACCTTTATGTTATAGTAATGCTTAGGGATCCCTCCCCCGTCAAGTTTGGGAATCCATTATGCTTGACACTGTACAACCACAGAATTAATGTATGTCTGTACTGCAAACTGCATATGCTTTCCACATGTAGTAAACATACTCAAGCGATCTTTAATCTGGCTACATCATGTACCAGTTGAAGTGAAGCTATGGCAGTCCAGATTTCAGCCTGGGCTAGACAGCCAAGCATGTTCTCAGAATCTTGGTTGGGTCTGTACAAGCCATGCTTCAGCTGGTATGCTTCAGCTTCATTGTTATTGATGGCTGAGTCAGATAAATTATAGCTACTTTGAGTATGTCGATATATGTGGCTTCCTCTAAACTTGTGGTGGTATAAGTGCAGTACATGTAGTTACATGCCACCATGAAAGGTAAGTTGTAGCTACATGCAGCAGTGAAAGGATCTGGCAGTGTGGAAGCAGCAGGGAACGGTTCCAATGGTGGGGAGCTGTAAGGCTCTGAAATAGCTGGTTGTTATCAGATACGTGGTTACGAAGATTATGAATCTATGTAGTTGTGCATATGAAGTCGAGTATGTTCATGGCCAGTACGAACATTTCAAGTACATTGCACAGAGTGGAGGGGTCCTCTCAGACCAGTTGTTTACAGGAAACTAACTTCAAGCACTAATCCATTTTCTAGCCAGACAAAGACCATGGTGGACCATGAGAGTTAATAGGGGGAAAAAAACTGAAACAACTTGAAACCAAAAATAAAACCATAGGTTATGACTAAATTACAGAATTTAGAGCAGTGCAGATACAGCAATGCTCTAAGTGACAGAAGAGAGCTCTCCTGTTGGCTTAATTATGCCAGCCCTACCAGCAGCAGTAGCTCCCACCAATGTACCACTGTTCATACCAGCACTTAGGAAACCAAAGACCATAGGGCAGATGGAGACAGAAACCCTCACTTTAAATAATAAATTGAGTGAATTTAGTACACTTGAAAGTTATAATAAGCATATTCTGCTGCTATTCAGTTGTGGATAACCACAGCACATCAGTCTTTAGGCCAGACAGAAACATCCTTCCCAAACTAAATTCACTAAAGAAGGACAAAAGTGAATGACTATGCATTTACTATAGATGCTTAATTTTACTACTGCCAAATATAACAGAAAACATTCTAGTACTTATTACCTTTAAAGGAAGCCTGCAAAGAATAAAGATGTTAAACTCCAGCAGTGCTAAAAGTAAAGAGCAACCGTGCACCAAATTATTCTGGTCAGAGCATTTGACCTTACGGGTGTGATGAGAATTTGAGTGACAGGATGGACTCAGTAATCTGGGTACTCACCCTAAACCTGAAACCCTTTAGAATTTCATGTGAATTCCTCTTTCTGCTGCTTGCTGCAGGGCTGTTTAAATCCTTCTGCTAAATGTTCAAAACCTCCAGTTGCTTTATAGGTAAATATAGCCTCAGGGGGCCTGTAATAAGATTAGGAGCAAATTAAAAGGTTAAATTGTAGTCTTGTTGAGAAATTTAAATTCATATTTGCAATTTGCAACCCTCCATCTAACCTTTTTTTGGCAGGGATAAAAATAATCTATTGAATTTTATAAAGAATCAATAATCCTAAAAAAAAATAAAAATGATTTCACAGCTGGAAGATGCTGATAGGGTAGAGAATGATACTTAAAATTAACTTAAAAGAATGAAAAATGCCAAAAGTCAATAAACTATAGCCATATGCACTATTCTGCAACATTCAGAAAGGTTTATGGATAACTGTCACTAAAAAAGTGATTCTCAACATTTGTGTACTAGACGTGAGGTTAAAATGGAAATAACTGCACAGAAGTACCATACAAATGGAAACCAAGAATCAAGTGCCCCATATGAAATAGAATTATTAGGCTAGGTGGTCAAGTGGGTAGCACACCCAGCATCTAGCTTCACTTCCCAGTAGGCAGGCCTTTGAGTCCAATTCCTCGACTTTTCATTGGGTTTTCAATGTCCTCGATCTCTTATTACCAAAGTGTGAGTGGGATTTTTAAAGTCCTCCCCCTGAGGCAAGACTCATTAGTAAGACACCCAAGAAAGAATTCTTTGTAATTCTTTGTAACTCAGAACCCACCCCATCAATAGTTGCTCTCTATAGATATATCAGAGGGATAAATACCAGGAAGGAAGAGAAGTTAATTAAGTTCTGCGCCAAAGTGGACACAAGAACAAATGGAAATAAACTGGCCATCATGACTTTTAGACTTTAAATTAGACATGGGTTTCTAACCATTAGAAGAGTAAAATTCTGGAATAGCCTTCCAAGTGGAGCTGTAGGGGTAAAAAACATAACTGGTTTCAAAACTGAGCTTGATAAATTTATGGAGGGGATAATATGATGGAACAGCCTATTTTGGTAACTGGCTGATCTTTGAATTCTGGTGGTAGATATGTGAATGGCCTGAGATGGGATGTTTGATGGGGTGGGTTCTGAGTTATTAGAGAGAATTCTTTCTTGGGTGTCTGGCTGGTGAGTCTTGTCCACATCCTCAGGAAGTAATTTTCCCCCAGGGCAGATTGGCAAAGGCTCGGGGGGGGGGGGGGGAGGGGGAGAGTTCCCTTTCTCTGTAGCACAGGGCATGACTCATTTGCTCATGGATTCTCTGTACCTTAAAGTCTTTAAATCATGATTTGGGGACTATAATAACTCAGTCATAGGTTAGAGTTTTATTGCAGGAGTAGGTGAGTGAGGTTCTGTGGCCTGCATTGAGCAAGAGGTCAGTCTAGATGATAATATTGGTCCCTTCTGACCTTAGATTCTATTTATCTATGAACAAAGAACATAACTCATACTTAGAATATGGGAGACCCTAGGATAGGAAGCAGTGACTCTAATGTGATCCTTGGTTACATACATGGGGGAATCTCAAGTAGGAGTAGAGAGGTTTTTTTATCTTTACATTTGTCAGTGGTGTGACTGCTGCTGGAATATTATGACCAATATATGCTGATTGGCATATATATAATCATGTTAATATGAATCATTCTCACTATTATAGCAATTAGCCTAAATTGACCTACATCTTTCTTATAATCCTATTCACATATGCTAATTACATGTAACATCTTAGGCTATGTCTACACTTACTAAAATTAGTTCTAATTAGTTAGTTTGAACTAACTAATTGGAACTAATTTTAGTTAGTTCGAATTAGCTTAATTCAAACTGGAAAAAATTAGTTAGAACTAAGCAAGTGCCATTCATGGCACTTGCTTAGTTCGAATTAGCGATCTCCATTGATTTCAATGGGCCGGTTAGTTCAAACTAAGAAATTAGTTTGAATTAACATGGCCACATTGGTTAATTCAAACTAGTTAGTTTGAATTAACCCTTACTTTGAATACCCTATTCAAAGTTATTAGTTTGAATTAAGGAATCCCTTAATTCAATCTAATTAAAGCCTAGTGTAGCCATGGCTTTAGTTAGTTCGAATTAAGCTTCCTTAATTTGAACTAACTTGCCAGTGTGGACATAATCTTACATGTATTGAAGTAAAGTTAGGCTTAAATAAATAGGAAAGCTATCAGGATCAGGACATATCAAATTAGTTACTTTCACAGATCAGGACAGGAATGTCTCAAAAGGAAAAGACAAGCTAGATGAGTGTTCTACCCTACCAGGAATGCACATATTCAGATCAAAGAGATAAGAGATACACCATGGTACCAGAAAAACAAAATAAAAAGTTGATTGGTGAGATCTAGTTTCAGATGACTTACATCATAGCTTTTATTTGTAAATAAAGAAAGATGGTCCAAGGGGTGTAGCGGTGGGAGCATACCTTCTGTGCAAGGTGAATGTGGTGATGTAGCATGCTCCAGTTTCTTAGAAATTGCTGTTATAAAAAACATTTTTCCTGTGCTATGTTATTATTGGTTTATAGCAATAAGCTTGACTGACAGTGGTTATTTGATCTCTCAAATATATTTCATAACAAACAAAAGTGTGGTCAAGCAATTGACTATACAATGTATCAACAACTGTGTCCAGTTCCTGCGTCCACAATTCAAGAAAGGCATTGATAAATTAGAAAGAGTTCAGAGAACAGCCACAAGAATGATTAGACAACTGTTTTCTTACAGTAATAGACTCAAGCAGCTTAATCTATTTAGCTTTACAAAGAGATGGTTAAGGGGTGACTACATCTCAGTCTAAGTACCTACATGAGGAACAAATATTTAATAATAGGTTCTGCAGTCTAGCAGACAAAGTTCTAACAACATCCAGTGGCTAGGAACTGAAGCTAGAAAGATTCAGACTGTAAATAAGGTGCAATTTTTAACAGTCAGAGTAATTAGCCCTTGCAACAATTTACAAAGGGTTGTGATGGCCATTTTAAAATCAAGATTGGATGTATTTTAAAAGATATGCTCTAGTTCAAAAGGAATTATTTTGGGAAAATTATATGTTCTGTGTCCTATAAGAAGTCAAACCAGATGATCATAATGGTGCCTTTTTGCCTTGGAATTTATTAATTTGAATTTCTAAAAATATAGTTATATCTGTAATTTACTTAAGAGGTTCACATGAATAACCTTAGATATCTAAGAAACCCCCTTTTCCTCTGCAACAAAGACTTTACACAACAACTATGTTTCTCTGGACCCAGGAAACTGTGCTGACCATGAGGAGAGACTTGTGAACTGCAGGAAAAGAACTTTTACAGAACTCACAGCCCACAAAAAATAGATAATTCAGATTTTCCTCTTCACACACACATGTACACTCTTTCTCTCACACAGACAACCAAAAAAAAAACAACCAAACTAGACAAGAAAGTTATTTCTACTATAAGCTATACCAAAATTAGTTAACATATATTAGGAGAAACTTAGAAGTGAGTCCTTTAAATATTGTGACAGAGCCAGGCCTGATGGCTAGAGGAGGGTGGGGGAGGGTAGATACATTAGCCCCAGACTTATAAAGGCCCAGGGTAGCTGGGATGGGGCTCCTTGAGCCAATTAAGGCACCTGGAGTCAATTGGAACACCTGACTCCAATTAAGATATCCAGAGTCAGTTAGAGCAGCTGACACCAATTAAGAATAACAGTTTAAAAAAAGCCGCTGTTGCAGCCAAGCAGTGAGGGAGTTTGGGCTGTTGTTTGGAGGTGGAGGCAGGAGCAGTGTTTGATGTGTGGAGAACAGAGTGAAGAAGAGTGGAGGAGAGCTGACCAATAGTTGTTACTGACAGCACCTAGGAGGTACAGGCAGTGAGGGCAAGTCTGCCCAGAAGGATGCCTTTAGAAGATGGAAGACTGTGCCTCAGCTGGCTGCTACAACATGAAGTGCAAGACCCACGGAGAACAGAGCTCTCTATTTGCACAATATAGACTAACACTTGCTGTTCTGAATTTGGAGGAAAATAGGTTGGATGGGGGCACTATAGCCTATAACAGTATAAGTTTGGTTTTGGTTTTATAATAAAAAAAATCATACACTTCTAGGAACTTCATAAAAATATAACTTGATGTACCCATCATTATGTTATTCCAGTTTTATGCTGGTAGAGGTTAGCTGAGATTGGTGGAGTTACCTTGGCTTAAAACTTGAATCATAAAGTGATGAATAAGGCCTTTTGAACAGGATTTTCAAATATTGTTCTATTTTGGCCTTATGTTGCTGCCATTCAAGTCAATGGGAGTTTTACCATTGCTTTTGATGGGCACATACTTTAGCCAATGCTGAGCACTTTTGGAAGTCTGACCAATAGACTACTTTAAGTTATCCAATTTGTCCTGTTGCATATATTCTCTAAATCTCTTCTAAATGCATTGTCATGTTTACTTTTCTAAGTGCTTCTGCTTTTAATACCATATTTCAAGCTTTTAACTGCCTCATATTAGCAGCAGGGAACATCAGAGACCACAACTAATTTGCCATGTCAGAGTGCAAATACCACCTAGAGATCAATCAGATCCTGTTTACATAATGCTCCGGTGACTCTGAGTCTGACAGATGTACAATGTTTTAACTGTTGCAAAAATAGGTTCCAAACACTATAACCACTAGAGCGTACCAAAGTAGTTTATCTCACTCATAACACTTAAATGTTATATCAGTGAATTCATTGTCAAAGGCTCAGAGGTTTTCTGTGATACCTCTAACAAAAAAAAATCACAGTACTATCAATGAAATGAAATAGTCAGTAAATATTTCATTTTATTACAGAGATTTCCAGAAATAAAGTTGTCTGCTGTTCCTTATATATAACCCTTAATTTTCAGTTTTTCATGGGTAGCTCAGGCCATGATCCTGAAACCTCACACATACTTAACTTTACTATCATGAACTGTATCACTGAAATCAACGGGCTACCCAGGGTGGTAAAGTTAAACATGTGTGCAATGTTTGTAGGAACAGGGGCTAAGTGAACAATATATTCTGTATTGAAAGGTGGCACCGTAAATTATGAAAGAAACAAGATTGTGTTTTCAACTAGTCTTCTATAAATTCAGAATAATTTCCTTAAATGCAAACCTAATAACTTTAAGTGACCTGTCCTAGTAGTTATGAAAGGAAAATTTACTATTCTTTTGTTGAAAAGGAGGACTACCTCACCACATACTTGTAAAGAAGTGATTTTTTTTTTTTTTTTTAGAATTTTTTTTCTTCGATCAGCATTATAGTAATAAATAATTGGTTGTAATAACCCAATCAGTTGCTAACTATTGAAAAACAAAGTATCTTGGATGTATATTGGCTTCTTATTTTAAGGCAATATTGGTGTTATCTCTCTCTGCTTGCATATGAGATTAAATGGCATAAAACAACCCATTATTCTGTTGCACAGGCTACTTCCATTACAGCCCTGAGGGAAGAGAGATGCCTCCAGGGACTACTACTCCTCTCCACAATCATGTGGACTATGAGGAGTGAGCACTGGCTGAGGCATTGGCCCCCATCCCACACCAGTGTACTGTCCAGAACAAGTAAATCAGCATAGAGAAGTAATCTGCCTACCCCCTATACCACATTGATACCCACTGCCTCTCTACTTGCAGCTTGACCTGCATTTCTACTGATAGATTTTAATTTGATGCCAAGTGTATAGTGAGACCATCAGTTCGAACTCTGATTTGATTCAGCGGTCACTCAAGACCAGGGCCATCCCTTAGGGCGCCCAGGGCCAATTGGCCTAGGTGGGTCCCTGCCCCCCCATGCTGGTGGGGAGTGTGGTGGGCCAGCCCACTTCACCCCCCAGGCACCCCGGTTGCCACCCACCGAGCCGGCCCCAGAAGCCGAGGTCACCTGCCAAGTGGCAGGGATCTGCAGCTGTGTCCCCAGGCCAGGAAGCTGAGGCTGCCCACTGGGCAGTGGGAAGCTGCGGCCCCAGGTGGCGGGGATCTGTGGCTGCGGCCCTGGGCCAGGAAGCTGAGGCTGCCCATTGGGCAGTGGGGAGCTGCGGCCCCAGGCGACAGGGATCTGTGGCTGTGGCCCTGGGAGGTGGGGAGCCGGCCTCAGCTGGGGCTGCAAGCTGGCCCTGGCTGAGGCTGCTGCCACCCCAGCCACAGCCAGGACCCCAGGCTGCTGCAGCCAGTGCCCCAGTCAGGGAACAGAGGCTGCCGCTGGGAGCCAGCCCTGGTCGAGGCCACGCTGCCAATGAGGGCCAGCCATGGACACGGCTGGGGACCCTTCCTGGCCACATGTGGCCGTGGTGAGGGTGTTGGGCAGCCTGCAGCAGGCCAGCCCAGAGGCTGGGCCCTGTGCACCTGCCCCACCCCTGGGCCTGCATGCTCCGCCTGGGGGTGGGCAGGTTGGCCGGGCCAGAGGCTCCGAAGGCAGCGTGGAGCAAGGGGAAGCATGGCTGTGGGGGGCCATGGCACAGGCCCCGCAAGTGTGGGGCCCACAAAACCACGGGGTCCGGGGTGATTGACCTGTTTGACCCTCCCTAAGGACGGCCCTGCTCAAGACCCATACAATCGATCTGGAGTTCAACTCCCAGTAACTCCACCTCCTTAAGAAGAGTAGCACTGAGTTGAAGGGATGGCATTTTACTTTGACTCAGCACAGTAGAGCCATGGAGGTAAGTGGGGGTTAACAGAGTCGAAAGGAGAGATGCAAGTTATTTTACATAGCTTGCATATTTCCCATCGACTGCGGCTGAAAACGGCAGAAAGTGTAGACCAGGCCTGAGCAATTATTACAAGATAGGGGTTGCTGTGTGAAACCAGGATTTTTATGATGAATCTGCTAAGCAGAGGAATACAACTCCCATCAGCCCCACCCGCTGTTTATCTCTTTTTTTCCTGGCCAGTAAGAGGAAAGTCCTGAAACTGAAAATGGCTGTGTTCTGTTTGAAGCAATGGCCTCATGGCTATCATGGAGCTTAAGAGATGATGAAGCAGTGGGGTAGCAAGCAGGAACTGGAGAGCAGCTGAAGTCAGAGCAGAATCCCCAGGAACAGTATGCAGCTACACACATGACATAGGGTTCAGGTGCTAAATATTACAGCTGGGTGCAGGCTTGTACGGGATTGAGGGGGAGCAGTAGCAGCTGGACAGGGAGTTAATGCAAAGAAATCCCAATGAGAGACCATAACTGAACCTGGCCTGGAAACCTACAATCATCTATTTGCTTGAATAGGGCCTGGAATGGATAGAGCACCACAGGCCTGCTAGGCCTGAAGAGCTTTAACTGTTGATGGGACTGACCAGGGATGCAAACAAGCTGCCATTGAACTGTACCTGTTTAAATCTCTGTGCTCTTTCCTGCTAGCCCTAATAAAAACCTTTCCCTTTGTCTTGTGTCTGAGTGGTTACTGGAACCCACCAGGGTTAGTGCCCACAAGGCCAAGATGCTAAAAACTTATGGTGCTTGCCTGAGTTGCAGTACACCTGGCTAGCACTCTACTGGTACCATCAGATTGGTGAACTGAGCATCCTCAGTAATTACCCTTCATTTTACTCTGTGTAGTTATTTTAGATTCTTTCTGAGGAAATCCAGTTATTTGCAAATCCACTTTTCATTTGGATGTTCAAACAGCATCTGGTTACCGCATAGTGCAATGCTGTTGAACATTAGCCACGTACATGCTGACTATATCACTGCCTTCAATATGTATGAGAAAATGTTTGATTTATAGTTAAAATATAATAATGTATTGCCTTCACTCTAACATATCCTGAAAATATTAACTATGAAGCAATTGCAAAGTAATAAAGCACTCTATGATTTTCTAGGGGCACTGACTCTGTGTAAGATGTAGAGGTGAATTGACTGGCACAATAATGGAAGAACATGTTTCCAGGTGACTTTAAGAAGTGATTGATTAAACATGTAGTTTTGCTGATGAAACTGTTCTTGTTGTAGCTGTAATTCTCTCTCAAGACCCAGAAGTGTTTTTGCTAAAGCTTTTGTTCCTTGTTCTGTTTTTATGGATATTATGTCCTTTTAGAGGGATATATTTGGGGAGAAGAGTTGAAGCTTTGGCTTGTTATATCAGAATTGTAGAAGTGCTTAAAATAAATTAAGAACATGATGTGACAGGTCAGTCTGGATGGCTTCCAGAAAGTTCTAGAAGGCCAATATATCAGCCCCAGGTTCAGCAAGTCTCTTTTCCCCTTGTAGCTCAGCAGGGGTTACTCCAGGTTGATTAGCACACCTGGAGCTAATTAAAGTCCTGCCCAGGACATGTTAAAAAGCCCTCCCTCCAGAGAAAGGCTGTGCCTGGAGTGTGAGAGTATGGAGAGCTATGGAAGTGTGTGAGAGTAGGCAAGGTGCAGTTGGAAAGCAGAGAAAGCTGGAGAAGGAGCAGAACACTGGTCAAGTAGAGCCCCACAGGCGCAAAGACTGGGGGAAAGGGAAACACCGCTATAGGGAAGTGCAAACCCACTAGGGTAGAGGAGGAACTTTGTTACAATGACTAGAGGCTCCACATAAAGTGTATGTATGCTGCTTTTGATCAGGTCAAATATGTAAAATAGTCAAACAGTAAAAAATGATCTGCAAGTATTTTCATGAATAGTTATATATGAATATTCATGCAGCTACCATGTGCTCACTGAAATGTTTGCACACACTAACATTTTCCATGAATTTTATCAGAAATATGTATTAATTAAACTCATACTGGAAGTTTGTTAAGCATTATATTCCTATAAAAATTTCAGTCATCCCATTAGGAATAAGAAATTAATTAATATTGTGTGAAATCCTAGCCAATTGAAATCAATGTGAATTTGCTATTTATTTTAGTGGGGCCAGGATTTCATTCTTAATTTTTTAAAAAATAACAATATAATTCTTGCGTAGTTTTTTCTTTTAAAATTCATATTTTTTATATCATTGCCTGCGCTACTTTTGGAGGAATATGGGTTTTTTTGTAAATAAAATATATTTTGAATAAAAAAAAAAACAAAAAACAGAATTTACTGACAATAGAAACACAAATCAGCAGATTGTTCTGGATGTCCGCTCTTCTCTGAAGCTCTGTAACACTAGTAGACTAGGAGTCAGCTCATTCCAAGGCCATAGGTGTCAAGATTACATTGACAAATACATACCTGGAACCAGGCTGGTTCACTTGTATATTACATTCAGAATGATAAGAATGTGTTTAGTGTTTGGACTTTATGACATCTGCTTACATTAATCTTATAATATCGGTATCCTATGTTATAAGGTAATATTTAAGTGTTTTCTCTGTAACTATAAATCTATAAATAAAAACAGGACAAACCATAAATGAGTTTGATACTAGTTTCCAACAGTATGTGTTATCTCCAGCCCAACAAAGGAAGGCCCTCAACACCAGACCAACCACTGTGGAACATCAGACGACAAGACTTTGTTATTTGTTCTCCCCTCCTTGCCCTCCCATGAAGAAGAAACATGCAAGCAAATTCCTCTTAACAGCTGAATTTACAACTCAGACCATAAACAGAGAAGGAATAACATCTTAACCAGGAAGAACTGCATCTTTTATGTTGCTTGGATTCTGAGGGGCAAGGATTACTAAGTGAAAGATACCTAGTGGTTGGCCAAAAGGATTGATATAGCTTACTTATTACTGAGGCTTCTATTACTTTTTGAAACTTAAGACTGTAACTCATTTGCGTGTACATATGTTAACCTGCTTTAATCTTGTAAATAACTTTTATTTCCTAGTTAATACATGTTTAGATAGTCAATCCTATAATAAACTACAAGCATTGTCTTTTGTGTTTGATCTAAGGTGCAATTGACTTGGGGCAGGGCTTCTTCTGTGATGGTACTCAGGGGTACTGAGTACCGGCACCTTTTTTTCACAACGATGTGGCCCATGATCCTGCCACTGTCAGCTCCAGCGCCACCGCCAGGCTCCTGCCACTACTGAGTATCAGCACCTTTTCTTTTACAAAAAAGCATTGACTTGGGGTATGATAGTAATATTAATAAAATAAAAGGCAACAAGAATGTTCCAGGTAGAAATTTTGTGGGGATAAAGATCCAGAACTTGAGATAGTTGGTAATATTTATGCAAAAACTATTTTGCTTGTGTAGACTACTTGATCCTCTTCAGCAGAGTGTACTTTATTAATTTACTAATTATTTATTATTATTATTAAGTAATAATATTGGCTTACTTTACTAACATTTGCACTACCCCAATTTACATCATTTATCATTATAGTTTCAATCTTTCACCAGTTAGATTGTACCTTTGAGTCATGGATTAGAGGGGTTAATCTCAAAGAGGAATGTATATAAAAGAATAAGTGAATTTTCCAGAGGATTAATTCCTCCTACCAGTTTTTGAATAACTGGTGTCCCAGTATAACAGAAATCCAAGCAGCTGTAGCAATTAGACATGACAAGGCATTTTCTACATACTGTTTTGTCTAATGAACTATCAGACAGTGGAGTTTTTCTGACTTTTAATTACCACACCACACACAGTTAGTATATGTTCACCCATGCTTCTGCTTGAGAACTAATCTATCTTCTCCTCAAAGGTATGGTTATTAAAAACAATTTGATCCTGCTGGGACTTGTGTTTTTAAAAAGTGTAATATAACAAAAAGATAGTTATTAAACTGTCTTGGAGGGTGGCCATTCTATTTTTTCCCGTGAAGACTGTGCATTTTTAAGGGGTCTAATCATCCTTCTATTCCCATGAATGAATATTTTGCCTTCATCGTGAATGGGAGCATGTTCTGGCCCTTTCTGAGTCTTATACAGAATTAATTCCTCTCTTAGGAAGATCTGTGGACAATTAATAACGCAGAGGTGTTTGAGATGGAAAAGGCCATGCGTATTAGATCACATGTGCTATTCCAAAGCCAGTGCAGGATTGCTCCCTTCAGACCACTTTCTAATGTGTTCTAAAGCCTGAGTCTAGCTATTTATAAATAATGACTTCACTGGGACTACTCATGAAAATAAAGTGAAGCATAAGCATACACGTTTGGAGGATTGAGACCAGAGAGGATATATGGTAAATAAAGGCAAAAACATTTAGGAGAATATCACTCTTTAAGCATGAGGTATCCTGTTTGCATCATGGATTCCTTTATGGTTAATTTTTTAACTAGTTTTCTGCGATTTAAATTTTAAAAAGTTTAATTTATAAACATAAAAATTACAGTTAACAGAAACATAGTAAGATGTTTTCCTGCCATTCATAAAAGTGTTGTCGGATACCAAGTAGGTTCTTATAATAATAGCATAGGAATTGTGACAAAGCCAGGCCAGATGGCTGCAAGAGGGTACTTGATGGCCCACATGTTAGCACTAGAATATTAAAGATCCCTTTTACTGCAAGCTGGGAAAAAGCTATCTCAGGTCAATTAAAGGCACCTGAGCCCAATCAAAAGCTATCCCAGGCCTATTAAAACCCCACCTCTCCTAGAGAAGAGAGACACAAGCTGTCAGAAGACTTGTGGCAGTAGACAGACTTCTCCAACACAAGAGGTGGTGCTTCTCCCTATAAGAAGAACAACAAAAAAGCAGGCATCAGCTTGGGGGAAGAGCTGATATTGTTTCCCCCTCTTTCCCTCAGAGCTGCACCACCACAATTGTAGCCCCACTGAAGGGGCCAAAGAAAGGTGTTCCCCCTGGGTCTGGGCTTTATAACCTTTCCCCCCATGTGTTGATAGGGCATACTCAGGCCCAAAGCAAGTCCTACTCAGAACATTCTCAGCCAGAGATGCTGAGGACAGAAGCTAAATGACTCATCCAGGGTGAGGCACATTTACCCCAAGCCCTTCCCACCAGAGGAGGCAGCCCTAACACAGGAGGGGGGTGTGCTTTGCCACAGAACATACAATAAAAATCACATCAGTGTGAAAAGTGGTTATAAAAAGAAATGTGTATGGTAAGTTTCTTCTGCAAACACAATACCCCACTAGCCATGAGAACAGCAAAGAGTTATTCTAAAATCTAATCTGCAGACATCTTGGAAAAAGACTTCCAGGCTTATCTGTCTTAGGACTGTATTTTGGCTTCAGACACAACTCATTGCAAGGGACTATGGAGAGCTGTACAACACCTAAAGAGTTCCTACAGGCTCTGGCTCAATTGTGAACAACAGGCTGGGAAGAAGTTTGTGACAGCCCTCATGCAGCCAAGGCAGGTTGAGCGGCAGTACTCTTACAATCTCAAATAACACTGATTCCCGCGGCCTCCTCCCGCCCCAGCCCAAAATAAAGATACCTGTGACCAGTAGTTTTACTGCCCCATGGACAAGCTCTGTGTACCCATTGGGTGACTGTGAATAGCCTTTGAGTTTTAGGAAAAAATGTAATGACAAATTTACAACACTAAATTAAAGGCCTAATATGACAACATGAACACACAATATGCCTTAGAGGAGACTTGCAGTTTTAGGGGACCCCACTGCAGAATTGTGCCAAAAAGGAAAATCAAAACAGCCACTTAATAGGTGTCAGTTGAAGTGTTATTTTTGATTGTTTGTTTTTGCCAGGGAGAGAAGAAGCTGTGAAGGGTGAAATGTGTAGAGGTACCTTCAAAGTCCCAGCTGGGAGCAATGAGCTACAGCAATAAGGACCAGCTGAGTGTCATTAGGCTGAGCAAGCTAGCTCCTTTGAGTTCTCTGGAGCAATGCTAATTTATATCAGCTGGGAAGCTGGCCTGGCACCTTTACTAGACTCTGTTACCCCCACTTAGGGAAGAGAAGGGTGTTTTGTTGGCCAGCAAGACTCAGAAGATTGCTTTGGTTATATGGCTTTGTATTCAGTGATTTTTACTGTGTGTGGGGGGGAGGGTTACAGATTTAAGATGAATAAAAGAAAGTGCAGAAGTTGGGAGGCTTTATTTTTTTCTAGATGAACAACAGTACTATTCTTCCCCTTTCTTCTCCTAACACATACACACAATTGGAAGAGTATGTCTGATGTAATAAATGAGGAAGGCTACATGCTGTTTGAAGTACTAACAGGTATTTAAGATAGAGTTGCTTTACCATAGTGGATACAGACTTTCCATGAAATTAATAACTAACCTGTTTCCCCATGAGAAAGAAGCTGGATTTTCTACAATGCCTTCCAGTCTTGAAGGGGGAAAAAAATGAATCTAAACTAATTGTTTCAAAAGTGCAGTGCTCCTATAGCATGTTATGGTAATGGTCCTGTTCTCCAGAAGATAATTTAAGATAATGAAAACTCATCCTTCCCCAGTTCCATCATAGGAGGTAATGCCATTGAATTCTCAATAAAAATAAGTAATTTCCAGAGGAGTTGCTTCTTTTTTCCCTGCAGATTGCCGCTACATTAGGATTTCTCTACATAACAACTGGACCCCACAGCTGCCCCATGCTAGCCAACTCAGGCTCCCAGGACTCAGGCTGTGGTGCTGTTTCATGGCTGTGTAGGGGGCAAAACAATAGTTGCGGCTCAATGGGGCATAAGGATACTCCTTTTTATTGGTCATGTACCCTAACCCAGCAGCAGGGGTGGGAGTAATGGTTCCTACTCTTGCTACAGAAGTTAATCTATAGCTGGATGACCCTTTCACTGCTTGGGACATCAGCTATTTCAACAGATTCCACTGGCAGTGTGATGTCTCAGTTGAAAAACTAATTTAGCTGTAAATTACAATGGGATCATTATGATCTATTTATTTCTTAACCACTTAGTGGCAGGATATATGATTTAAAGCCAATCAAAAACATCCATTTTTATATGAAATGAAGAGAGAATAATTAAGATCAAATCTTCTAAGTTATTATTTATGAAATTATACTCCTTGAAAGAGTGCATGAAATAAAAAGAATATAGCTGACATTCAACCCCTTTCTAATGTTTGTATGGAAGATGAGGTCACATTAGGGTGAAAAACCAAACAGAAATTGAAATGGAAACATTTTAAAAGTTTAAATTAATACTACGACCAAAAAGAAAAATAGATTTAGGCTTCTTCATCTATAGTATCTACATTCCAATGTAGTGTTTTTCATGCAGAGGTGCCCTGGAGACATTTCTTGGAAACACCAAGAAATGGATAGAATTTCAATGGCCATTTTTCATGAAGGAAAGCCTTTGTTATTCTGGATGATCATTTCATAAATCTGATGGGGATACTGTGCTGCTTGTAGGTTTAAACTGCAATGCATTGACACATGGTATTAATGAATGTTAATGAATCCTTAGGAATTTTTCAACATTAATCAGTACTAAGCAGTAGGAGCACATGTTGGTATATAAATAATAATCCATGTTTCCATTTTTTAGCTGGCTACTAAGCATTGTGCATTCTTCTTGAAGGGAAGGACTTTAAGATAAATTGGAATCTCAGTAACTTTAAATAGAAAAAGAATGATATATATATATATATACATTTAGAGACAGTTTCAGAGAGACTTCACATAGCAGTAAAGTTAAGCACCTGCATAAGGAGACAACTCAGCTGGAATTCCTCCACAAACTTAAAGGCAACACGTGCTGCTGTGAGAGCGGGGGCATCACTGGGGAGGGACCCATGGGGCTCATGCCCTGAATGCATTGTGTAGTGCCCTGAGGCATGCCTGGGAGCTGGGACCGGTGGGATCTTTTCAAATTTCCCACCCTGCTGTGCTTCCAGGCATGTGGCCCGGGGCAGAACAGGGCCTGGAAATGTGAAGCGCAGTTGAAGGGAGCGGTTTGCATATCTGAAGGCTCCAGCAAAGGTGAATAATGTGGTGGATCGGGGGGCCTTGGGAGCTGGACACTGGCTGAGGTATGGTCTTGGGCCCGGGAGGGACCTCTGGGGCCATCCAGGCCAAGAACATCCTGAAGGGGGGCCTCAACAGCTAGGTCTGGCCCAGGGGAGCCTCAGGGGCCAATGAGGCCAGACAGGTGGGGGCCTCTGGGGCCAGCTGCAGGGGTCCTGGTGGGTGCCCAGAGCAGGGCTGGGTTTGGGGCACACGGGGCCCCTAGGGAGAGCTCTAAGCAGGCCAGGCATGGGGCACGCAAGGCCTCCAGCATGCGCAGGACACATGGAGGCACCTGAGGGGGCTAGGCTGGCTGCAGGTCCCCTGGGGAACCTGGGCCCGGAATGGGGTGCCTGGGGGGAGCCCAGGCCAGAGTATCTGGGGCCCATACCTGAGGGGATGGTTTTGGGGATCTGTGTCCCGATATTTTTTTCTGGAGCAACATCCTTGTGTGGCAGATCTGTGAACATGTTAGGTAGGGGCAGTATGAGCTAAATTCAGGATGGACCTGAGGCATGGTGGTACCCAGCATCAGCATGCCTAACTTTTAAGTTGACTTAACAGAGACTATAGTGTAGGCATAGCTGCCCACACTGGCTTTAAGTCAACTTAATAAGGTTGACTTAGCGCTATTCCGTCCACACTGGCTTTAAGTTGATTTAATGAGATCGACTTAATCCTTAAGTCAACCAAAGGGGGGGAAGTTATTAAGTCGACTTAAGGAAGTGTTTAAGTTGACTGAACAAATACCCAGTGTGGACGCAGAGTTCTGTAGGTCAACTTAAGCGTCCTTAAGTCGACCTAAGGTGCCAGTGTAGACACACCCCTAAGCTATGTCTACACTGGGGAATTTAGGTCGACTTAAAAAAGTCGACTTTAATAAGTTGTCTTAGAGAGTCTACACTGGACTCCTAAGTCGACTTAAAGGGAGCCTTACTAACTCGACTTAGAGAGTCTACACTGGACTTTCTAAGTTGACTTCTTCAGTCCAGGGAGGCTCTCCCCGGGGCAGCAAGCCCCTGAGCGGTCTGGGGGAGAAGCGAGCGAGGAGTTTCGGCCCCTGAGCGGTCCCGAAGAGAAGGGAGCCCTGAGGTCCCTTCACTCCAGGATCCCCGCTCCAGCTCTTCCTCCTCGTCGGGACCGCAGGGTCCTGACTAGGAGGGAGCATGGGGAGCATGGGGCTTCCTTCTCCTCAGGGTTTGTGCGCGAACACGGGTCCTGGGGAGAAGGAAGCGAGCCCTGCTTAAGTCGACTTAAGGAAACTGTAGTGTAGACGTGGGATAAATTAAGTCGACTTAAGCAAGCTTAAGTCGACTTAATTTTCAAATGTAGACGCACCCCTAGAGTGGGACTGCAGTGTACAGATGAAGAGGCAGAGACATAGGAGCCTACGAAACTTTCACTGCAAAAATTCAACAATTAAGCATCTACCAGGTTTTGTGAATCCCCCTAGGGCCTGATTCTGGGGTGTAGTTGCGTCAAATGGCACTTAAGTGTCTAAGTCATTTTGTGAATCTAACCTATTTACTTTATTCAATGCTGAGCCAACTCTATTGTCACTAACATGAGTTACAATAGCAGTGATGGAGCTGCTGTCTGTATGCTTCATAACCTGGGGAGAAAAATTAATACCTCCAGTCTCCCCTGAGTTCTACTGGCCTTTGTTCAGAGTGAGAAGAGTGGTTCTTCAAATACAAATGAGAGAGAACACTTGGGTTGCAGCAGAGAAACCCATGTAAGTCATGTACCCAAACAGCCATTACTCTGATGTATTATTTCTAGTGTAGTGGCAATCAAGAATCAAGCCCCATTGTTCCAGGCACTATATGAAGATGTAGTAAAAAAGCAGGTCCTTTACAGACAGCTCATAGTTTGATTTTACAAGAGGTAATAAGTGCATGAAAGACACAAAGGCATGAGGGGACAGGGAGGAGAAGGTAATGGTAAAACAAGCTGGTTTCTTTATAAAAAGAAGTCCCAGTTTTCCCTCTGTTTAAATGTTTAAGTTAATGAAGTTTACTGAGAGCTTCTTGGACTCCTCATGCACCTGAAGTTCATAAACTCACTCGTGGGAGCTCTGAGTTGTGGGCAGGGAGCCAAGTTAGTTCTCATTTTTCTTGTTTACCTTGACAATTCATATAGCTACTTTGTTTCTAACATGGGTGTTTTTATACATGTCACATCTTTATATCTAGGCTTGGCAGAATTAGATTTTTTTTTAAATTGACAGATAATAATAATGCTTATATTTAAGCATTTTTTAATTTTTATTGATTTAAATTTTCACAGTTGTGGGAAATTATGGTGAGGGCCAGATAATAATTATAGAGCAATAGTAGTCATTGAGATTCAAGAAGTTAAAACTTTACAAACATTAAAATACAAATTGTTAATGTCACATGTCAAAATATATAATGCAAATATCCTCAAATCTAAGTTCTTATGCAGCATTTTTCTTACTTTGGCAATATTTAAATATTGATTATTATCAAAGGAAATTTTTTTCATACTTTTGTGCATGTCTGGTGAAATTGATGTTTATTAACATTTACTGATAAAAAGACTATTCCTTCCAAGTATATTTATATCATTGTATAGCTGTACTGTTCTTTCTACAGGTTGTCCTTTTGACATGAGAAATATTTTGGATCTGACAACACAATGCACTTTCCAAAATAGTCTCTCCCCTTTTTTGCCTTCATCTTCTATGGTGAAATATTTTCAGTGAAAAACATTTCCAAATATTCAGGAAGTAGTGGACCATACAGATAATCAGTTACAAATGCAAGCCAAATGTTGGCTTATTACATCTTGTTATAAGAGCACAACCCACATGCCCAGCCTAAATCTGATGGCAAAATCAATGCTTGACCCTTTGCTATTTTCATAAAGTGTGGTTAAATGGACATGACTATTTCAGAAGACCTATGGATGTCTCATTGGCTTGTTATGACAAGTTCTGAGTTCAAATGATTTAAAAATAACTCAGTTTCTTTGTTTCATTTGCTCTGGTGAAGTTTTATTAAGTTGTTGAGAGAAATTATACCAGTCTGTAGGTATTTTCATGAAAGGGATGATTATCTACCTATAATTCTGTCTTCATGGAGATATATTTGACTAGATTCCTGCTCTTAGGTCTCAGCTCTAAGCAGAAGACAGGCTGGAATCCACCAGTTTTCAAAGATTCTTGACCTTTTGAGGCACTGGCAGATCATTCTGAGACCAGCTACTAGTGACTTAGAACTGCTTTCTAAAATATCCAATGTCAGTTCCTAGATGAATAAGTAATGAGTGCCTCACATTCTAAATGTTGAGAGGAGAAGAACATTTTCCTCGGGCATTAAGAAACAAAATCTTCAGTGAAGGAATGCCAATAGCAGTCTGATTTTATTTGTAGTAATACAAAAATGAATGAATGTCGGTGTTGAACATGTATTTGTCACATGTCTTCTGTTTCTGTACCAATGCTAATGGATTGCTTTGCTTTACATCCAACCTTGCAATTCCATTAGCCTGCAACTCTACTGCAAACATACTAATATAGGAAAGAGAAATATGTCAACCTGGGAATAGAGATTATGTCTCCCAGAATTCTCCACAGAACTTTAGAGACCTTGTCATAGTTGGTCTAGCTGGTTAAAGTCATAAAGACAGGCACCAAGACTACTGAGATATAGACTAAATATTGGCTTTGATGTGTGTATCCCATAGGCTACTGAAATTACTAACCACCAGAGCATTTGTTTCAGTCACCTAAGAAGGCATCAGTTTCTAGGAATGTCAACACAGAAAGACACCAAGAGGAAAGACGGGCCCCACCTTTTTTAAAAAGAAGAAGAAGAGCTAACACTCCAGAGAGATTTCAGTTGGTTACTGGAAAGTAGAGTAAGTGATAGAATATTTATTTAGTGTGACAGAGCCAGGCCTGATGGCTACAGGAGGGTGGTCCTATTTGGGTACCGGGAAGTGGGCGGGCACAAGCCCACCCACTGCCAAAACCCCTTCCCCAGTCTAACGGCAGGAGGCACTGGACCCGGATCCAATTGAGTACAGGTGACAACTAATGAAAAAAACAGGAACTGGTGTGAGGGTCACAGGTTTAAAACAAGGGACTCAGAAGGGGACACTGAGCAGAGAACCCCGAACAGCACTCACTGCTCCCGGAAGGTGTCGAGGGAGCCAGCGGACACTGCCCAAAGGAACTCTGCTCAGAGAGGTAATAGAACAGGGGATTGGAAGTAGGCCCCATGGTCACAGAGACCCGCTCTGCCAACCTCCTTTCCCTCATTTTATAGATAGCAACTTTGATGTAGGCCAGGAGGAGGTTGAAGAGGAGGTCCCGTGACTTTGTAGGGCCACGGATGAGGAGTGCATATAAAAACAAGTGTGGGGAAAAGTGCAGCCAGAACCTCAGTAAGAGGTTCTGGAGGAGCTGGAAAAGTGGCTGCAACCTGGCACACTCAAGGTAAGTGTGTGCCAGGGTCTCCGTCACACCACAGAATGGACAGGTGTCAGGGCGAGGAGTGAACCGTGCCAAGTACATGACTGTGCTCACGGCTCCATGGAGGATCCACCAACTGATATCTCCACTGGGCCATGGGGTAAAGGTGGCATACAGGCTGGCCCACCGTGGGTCCTCACCCTCCACTGGTGGAATTAGGTCCCACCATTTTATATTTGGGCGGGACACAAAGATGAGAAAGTGGATGGTATGGAGCATGAGCATATACAGATATTTGTGAGGTGCAGTTTGAAAGTAGGCCAGCTGCAAATCTAGCAGCCATCTGGAGGCATGGGGTGGAGCAGCTGGGGGGGGGAGGGGACTCACGAGGCCAGGGCACAATGAAAAGTTCCAGAGGGACAGGGCTAAGGGGAGGATGAGGAGCACCATCTCGCAGGACCCACTTGAGCTAGACCCGAGCAGCAGGGGGCAAGGTTGCCTTTACCTCCTGGAGTGGGCGCTCGGGGGTTCAAAGGGGGGAGAGCCCCATGTGCTCAGCCAGCACAAGGGGATTCACCCAGTTTCCCCCAGGCATAGTCCAGGAGGTCTCCAACCCTGATGGCAACTGCCAGTACCAACTCCCGCCTCATGGAGGGTGCCTCCACCACATGCACACTAAGTTGGGGATTGTGTAGCAAGGGCGCTGCGAGGAGGTCCTCCCCATTGGTGGGCACAAGGGACCTGGAGGCTGAGATGAGCCTCCAGGTCCAGAGGAGGTCCTGGTAGAAGGCCAGCAGTTCAGAGAGGTCTCGTGGAAAACCTCTCAGGTGGATGTAAAAGAGCTGCCAGTTGCATTGGAGCCCTCGGAGGAAGGTGCATGCCAAGTGGCTCCATGCTGGACTACCTGCACTATAAAAGAGTCTCTGCAGGGTCTGGAGGCGGAAGGCATGGACCCAGCTGTAAATGTAGCACAGGCCCTGCCCTCCTTCCTCCAGGGGAAGACTCAGGATCCCTGCAGAAACCCAGTGCAGTCCTGGCCCAAAGAACTCCATAATTGTTCTCTGGAGGTTGGGTAGGAACCTCGGGGGCAGAACCACAGTGTTGAGCCAGTGCCAGAGCATGGACAGGATGAGCTAGTTGATGTCCAGTGCCCTCCCCCAAAGGGACAAGCACTGCAACAGTCTTTCCATCTCTGTAGTCGCTCAGACACCCTGTCCTCCAAGCCTTGCCACTTCTCATCTCAGGAGAGAGGCGTGCCAGAAAGGTAAACGCTGAGCTAGAGTAGTGGACCTGTGTTCCGCTAGATGGCTTGATGTGCAGGTGGAAGGGAGCCTGCCGGCCATCTGGCATCTACCATCAGGCCGCCAGCTGGCCTCAGCAGCTGGATCTATATGGGTAAGCTGCAAAAACGCCACAGAGTACCCTCCCTGCCAAAGAAAGGAGAGCACTTGGGTTCTGCAGTGTCCTACAGCCCCTGACATTTAAGGTGGAAAGGATGACTCAGGCCATGAGGAGGGCTGGGGAGGATCCTCAGGGGCAGAACTGCCCATGGGCTCCGTCTGGCCACACAGCAATCCGTGACCAACCCCAAAGTCCACGAGGGAGTCACAGAAGCTGCGGGCCCTCTGGTAGGCTGCAGCGTCTTACCTCCCAGTCCATTTACCCTCTGGTAAGGGGAGGATGAGGATGGCTTTCAAGTCCCCCCAGCGCTATAGGGCAAGCCACAGC